>VHZZ01003081.1:4795-30542 GCA_009801015.1 Silene noctiflora | reverse complement strand
AGTAAGTTTTATTTAGTGGTTACCATTCTCGAATATTAAAATGGAATACTAACTTAGGGGTTGTCATTAAGACAAATCAGACTATCATATAGATTCAGCGGTTCTTGTGTCATTCCTCATTACGTAGTTTTGACTCATATCACAAATTTTCAAAATACCCTAACTATAATATATCTCCAAGTCAAAAAGAAAGTACAGAAAAAGCCAAAAAACACTTTCACGAACAATACAACGAAAACAAAACAACAACAAAAGTCAAACCCGTGATTTTCACGGGTCGCAAAACTAGTTAAAAATTAATAGGTGATTATATATTTATATTTATTACTATATGAGTTCAAAATTCATCAATATTAAAACTATTCTGATGACTTTTGTAAGCTAAAAATATCAGAAAAAATAGTAGAGATTGAACGGATATTTTATGCGTTTGAGAAACCTTATAATTTGGAATCGGAATTGAGTTCAATTTCTTACATCAATTTTGGATTCTCAAATTCCTATTTCATATTAGTCATTTTGATTCTATCATTATCTGATTCCTATTGTATACATTTTCCGTGACACAAATTATGCCAAAGTATTTCCCTTTTTATTTTTTTCATATGCAAATAACTATTTTTTTAATTAAGTTTTTGTGATGACCTTAACTTTGGCGTGCTTCGCCTAATTTAAAAACTAATACTAAATCCATGATTTTACAAACAACTCAAACAATTAAAATCATGAAAATGAAATCATTTTCGCGTTCTCTAATACTATGATAAATTAAATTAAATTAACTCGAATGCAATACTAATTCATTAGTTACATATTTACACCTAGACCTGAGAAATCTGACCGACCCGAATAACCCGACCAATACCTGACTCGACACCCAAACGTAGCAATCCGAGATTGACCCGATCAATATCTCGATCGGAGTGTTTATGGCTGCACATAACTTGATAATAACATATCCAAAATGATCTGATCCCCAATTAACCCGAGCCGTCCCAAAGCCACTTAAACCCGAAAATAAGCCGATTCAAGCTGACCCCAACCCGAATCCGACGCGGTTAACCCGTTTACTAGATCTACTCATCTACTTACCGTCATGAGTCTTGCACCTATTTTCTACGAGTAATTCTCAAAAAAATATCTCAATATCCATAATTCGAAAATAAGGAGGGAAAAAGCAAAACTCCACTCCACTCCTCTTTCAACTTCGAGTTAAACAATAGTATGTGTGCGCATATGGAAGCTTGACCGCCATAGCCGTCGCCATGGCCAGTCGCCTTTCAAGCTTAGTAGACGAACTTCGCGTTCGACTTGCCACATCATCATCTTCACCTCCTCAACCTGGAGACGACGTCGTTTTAGTCACTCGCTTTCGCACAGTCCTCCCTAACCTTCTCAACGCCTACGTTATTGCTTCTCCTTCAGGTAATTCAATTTCTCTCAATCATCAAATTTTTCAAGCATAATCTATTGATTTCATTCAATTATTTTGATTGAATCGATTTTATTTGTGAAATTGTGTAGCAAATGAACGGGAAGTAATTGCGGTAGTAAAGCTGGTTAATCATACTGCGAAGAATTTTCCTGGAGTGTTCTATGATGGTAAATCCGACGTCGTTTTGCCTATTATTGGCCGTATTTTGCCTTTCTTCGCCGAGCCGGCGTTTCGGTATAATTTCATCGCCATTACGCTTGTCTTTGTATGATTTTGTGATAGTTCTTTCGTCTTAGGGTTTTGATTGGTCTGGCGTTGGCGTTGGCGTAATCGTTATCGCATTTCACCTTAGTTACTTAGTTGGAGATGCATTTGCCATCAATAGTTATTGTGGAAGACGTCGTAGGACAGTCCTTTTATTTAGCGAAACAATCATTTTATTGATTGCAATAAAAGGATCGTCTCACACTCAACACTCTAAGGCAGTCTTATTCTATAATTTGTGTCTTGTGTTACTTTTAGTGGGAGGGGTGGGGAGGCTATTGCAGTATTGCCTATTGGTGTGATTAGTACTCCCTCAGTTCCCGACTTCCTGTCATTTGTTTATCTTTGATTTTGGCACAAAAACCAAGGAAAGATGAGAAAACCAATTATTTGATGACAAGTGGACCAACTTGAGTGTGAATGATCAAATTGTTCATCAAAAGTATTCCCAAAATAGAAAGGTAAACAATTGACTGAGATACTTCAAAATGGAATAGGTAAACAATTGACCGGGACAAGGGAGTATCAATTATTATCAAAACCTACTTTTGGTTGGAAGTTTGGAAGAAATTTTTGTGAAATTATGTGTTTTGATGAAAAATTATACTACAAGGTAGAGTTATAAGTCTTGGAAAAAATTGGTATGAAAAGTATTTTTTTTGGTGAAATGTGAAAATATATTGGCAGTCAACACTGTGACTAACTTAGTGTTGACTAACTTGATCTATCCTACCCATAATTCTGGGAATAATAGAGGCCTTAACATTCATCAGGACAGTATTAGGATGAGGTATTCCTCCCTCAATCCTGCATCTGTTACGAGCTTGCCAGATGTGGTAAATTAAGCTAGCTACACCAGCCACAACAATTTGTTTCTTGAGGAGGGATCTGCAGCGCCAATTGGTACACCACTTAGTTGGTTTCTCCCCTTGCAAGTTAAAGTCCAACCAATTCCCCTAGGAATAAGCATTGCTTGCTGAACTCACAATCAAAGAATAAGTGACCCCTGGTTTCATCACTTTGTTGGCAAAGAAGGCAAACTTGATCCATAGTGATACCATGATGGAACAGCCTGTCCCTTGTTGAAAGTCTCTGCAAGGTATACAACCAGAAAATAAAAGCATGCTTAGGCAGGGTAACTCTGTTCCAGACTACGGGCCACCAGTCTGTTTTAGGTTAAGTAGACTGCAACCAATCATAGCCTTTCTGGGCAGAATAAGCTCCAACTGATGGTTTTAGGCAATACCGTTGATACATATGACTATATGAGTCATATGACATTCAGAGCAGTTATTAGAACTATCATTAACTGAGGTGCATAACATAACTAGTTTCAGACCCCTGCAGAATTGCACGGGTTTACTCATTAATCATTTTTTAGAAAAAAGTTTAGACGATTCTTCATGTTGATTTTATTGGGTAATTATTGTTTCTTATTTAGCAAAAATTTAAAACGATACCCCATGTTGGTGTTAATTTAATTACTGTTGTTTAGTAAGATTTCGGGCTTGATTGAGATGAGAGTAATTATTAAGGGAGTAATAGAGCTTAAATGAACTAAAAATGGTGGGAAGGGATGGGGTTTGAGATAGAAATGGGGAAATATAGTGTAATAGTCCCTCCATTAAGTTAGTAATTGTTACCTACCTCCCCCCAAGTAATGCATTACTCCCTATGAAGGTAATAATAATTCCACCCTCACCTCCTCTTTACATCCTCTACAACCACCACAAAGCACCAATCTCCTCCCATTTCTTTAGCTCCCATTACTCCCTTAATAATTACTCCCATCCCAAGCAAGCCCTTCAACTTGATAATGTTTAAGCTATTCTTCAATTTAATTAATTAGTATTAGTATACCCATTAATAAACTTAGCTTTCCTGTTTATTTTACATAAAATTGTTTCTTTCAAATGGGATCTACCATTATTGCAAAAAAGCCTAAATTCAAGGAACCAATTAGAGCCCTTTAAAAAGCTGTCCTTTTATAGATAGGAGATGCCACTTCAAAATGTCATTGGCACTCATATTAAGCCTAGAAAAATAAAAAATATTTTAGGTCGATACTCTCACATAAGTGAGTGACCAGACTTTTGTCCCTTGGTGTTATCACCGCCCGAAATGAGGTGCATAACAAAGGATGAGATCGTTGTATGATGTAAAAAGGTCTTATTTGATTTTTTATGCTTGTTCCATGCCATTACCTTAGTAAGTGAGCCAAGACCTTTTGTGTACTTACTCCATTGGCATTTTGTTAAACTAATGAATGCTGTGACAGGTCCCGACATGGAGTAATTTTTGATACCATTGGGTCGCTTCTAGCTTTGCTCCGAAGTGGAGATCGAGATGCATATCGACAATTTTTTGTTGATACCGTGTTACTAGTCGAAGGTTAGATAAATCAGGGTGAACTTAAAATTTTACGTCAATCCTTTGATGTTCGTTGTATCTATATAGTATAGCCGTATGTATTACTATAATCCTATAGTTACTTCATTTCGGAGGATTACGCTAGGAGTATTAACAAAATATTGTTGGATTTACTTCATTTTGAGCATTGCAATTAGTGGTAAGAGTCCACCATCCCTTTTCAACCGATGCTGTGATTCCCTTCATTTCTCTCTTATGATTTTAAGATAGGCATTACGTTTCAGATTTCGGTTTCTACTGTGTATTTTCTGGGTTATGTTGTTGCCTGTAACTTCAAATACTTTCACTTCAATTTGTGTTTATGAATCATTGAAAATGTTTTGGTGAACATTATAAATTCTCATCATTGTGAACACCTCAACAGCGATATTCTTAAGCCTAAACTAGTGATCTCTTGATCTCTTCCACATTCTGAACAGTTTTCCATTGTGCAGATCTTCTTTGTGCAGTATCGAACTCTAAACAACCTTATCGAGTTCCCCTAAGGTGCTTTGCAAAGTCATTTTCTAGATTATCGGACAGTGGAGGCCTCCTTACTGATCTCCCTGAATGCAACAAGCCTGCTGATGGGCATGGAATTTCAATTGATCTCATTCTTAAGGAGAGGTGGCGACTATTTTCTACCTGGACAATTCGGCTGTTGAATAAATGCTTGACTGAGGGAACCTTATATGTGGATGGACTTGTGACCTCGTCTTTAATTTGGGATGTGTGCCACATGTTATGTTATGACGATGCTGAGCTGCTACTGGTATGATTGTGTGCAGCATTGAACTGAGTTTAAATTATATTGCCATCTGAAGTGTGAACATTGTTCTTTCGCTCATCTATGCATGCTTATTATGATGCAATTGTTGTTTCTTATGTTCTAGGCATGCTTTGACTTCGCTCGAATCATTGGAACAACAATGAAATGTGAGGTTCCATGGAAGGAAATATTGTTGTCCATAGCAGTTGTACTAAGTGAAGATGATGGCAGCTTTCCTGTGTTCAGGTATGTCGAAAAGTACAAAAAGGGGAATATCGGCCTTTTTTGGAACGTTTGCCAGGATCAAGTGACCTAAAATTGCAATCCCAATGGTGTTTCCATTGTTTGGGCCACTAGCAATGCATTTTCATTTTCGAGATTATGTTACCAAATTGGGCCTTTTGTCTCCTCCCATAGTAGTTTTCCCCTCTGAAAGAATGCACAGTATGTTCCCCTCAAGATGCTGTTTTTCCATGCAGAGATACGTCTTTTGATGCTACTATAGGTAGTTGCCTTCATGCTCTGCATTCCAGATGTCCGGATGAAATTATCACGTCAACAGCGGCCGAATTAGTTTCAGTGTTTTATCATTCTGTAACCAAAACGAAAAGTTCACAGCTGCAGGTCAATAATATTGCTTTCCTTTTTTCCTTGGAGAAAAAGTATCAAGAAATTCGTTGTTTTTGTTTGAAAAAATTTATTGATTGAAGTTTTATAACAGGTTTCCTTGTGCAATGCATATATCCGAATCTGTAGAAGTTGCCCTCCTCATGTCTGGAAGCCAGATTGTCTGATAAATATGATTTTCTCCTCCAGCATTTGCTTTACTTTACGAGATTGTTTTGAGGTGGCTGTTTCTATTCTTGGTCCTGCTTGTGTCGAAGGAGGCACCATTAATAATAAGTCTTTGGGTCAATCTATAACATGTGCTACAGGATCAGAGAGGGTTAGAGTTGGGTGTAAAAGATCAGGCGAGGATTTAGAAATTTTGAAGATCAAGCGTCAAAAGGCAAATGCGAAAAACTTGGATGCTCAAGTTGATGTCCAGGGAGCTGACAGTTTTCTTCAGCTGAATTTTCAGATGACTGAAAAATATGCTTCTGATATTCACTTATTACTTGTTTCATCTTTTGAGTTTCTAAAACCTCCAGCCACTTTAGAATCTCGGGGAGAAGAGCGTGTACTAGCAATTCTTAGCATGCTCTGTATGGTCTTTTGTAAATACCCAAACACCAAAATATCAGTGCGTGCCGTTGAGCTGATCCATTCATGGATCCCATGGATTTGCAAGCAGGTATATTGTGTCCTGCACTTTTGCCAAATTGCTGTATCCCACATTCTCACCGTATATGCTGGTTTCTTAGTCTGATATGTTGTCTCTCCTCTGCAGGCAAATCAGAATAACTCAATCAGCTTTGATTTGACAAATTATCTGGATGCATTACACAGCACACTTTTATTACCAAGTATGCAAAAAAGCTGTATAGGTAGAGACTGTGAATTTGGGCCTAAGAATCCCTTTTCATGAAATATTTAAATCAAACTATGGAGGCCTTCTGTTTTCTTTTTCTTTGTCATCCATGATTTGATGCTATTTTTACGTAGAAATTTGTACAAGGTTTTGATTATCTGCATTAGTATTGATCTATCTAACATGATGAATCCAACCAGATTAATGTGTTGGTACTTGTTAAGAAGCTACTTGGTAGGAACGCATGCCGTGGAAGACATTTGAGTTGATAACTTTTGCTCATTCTAGATTAAGTTCACTACTGTACATGAGCTTAAGTTGGCAATCTCAATGGAAATTGGGTTTAGGTTTAATGTATAATGTGACTCTATGACAATAAGGTGCATTGGTTTGCATTGTAATCGTCAACCTTTATGTATTCCATCTCCTTTTTTTCTAATTGGTGCTTGATTTTTACTTCCTAAATAACTGATCCATCTCTTTCATATATGTTGGCTAAAAAGAGATGTACAATATAGGCCCTTCTTTGAATGAAGGGGTTTGGAGGGAAAGGAAAGGGAGGTGGAAGGTGGGATACAATATCTCTTGTTTGGTTAGCAAATGGAGTAGAAGGGAAACAGAGAGGGAGGGAAATGGAGGGATCTATTTTCCCTCCTCCAAACCAAATCAAAATCCCATCATTAAAGGAAAGATTTGGAGGGAAATTGTATCCAAATGCACCCACAACACCCGCTCCCCTCCCTTGACCCTTAAAATTGTATCCCTACACTCTTATACGTCAAGTATAACTGCAGTGGCTGTATATCCTTTTGTGTTTATAAATTAATTCTTGTCTTACCTTTCACATTTTGTGGTCATCCAATATCCAGGTGAATTTGCTGGAGATGTGGAGCAGTCCTGGAATGATAGTGGAAATGCATCTCTGATATTTTCTTTGCTTCAGCTTCCATGGACCCATTCTCTAGAAGTCATTGAAACCCATCAACCGTGGAGAGCGAAGTGTCTTTCAATTAAACTTTTTTCTAAGATTGGTCATAAATCAGAGTCTGAACTTGGTGTCTTGGAATTGGGTCTTCATGATGAAGTGGAAGAAGTTAGAATTGAAGCTATCCGGGCATTGCCAGTAATTGTTCTGACATCTGCTTTCCGTGCACTTTCACCTGTTTTTAAACATATTAAGTAAGTGAAGATGGTATTAGCTAGTTGATTATGCTGTGGCTAAGCGAACAATTCATGCTACCAGATGACTTAAAAGATTAAAATGTGGCTACGATGGCATCTGCTTATTGCTAATTGAACCTATCATTGCATTAGATGGTTGCTTGCTTGCTAAATAAGTGTAAAACAATTGTTTAATTACTCTGCAATTCTGCATATTGCTATATGAAGAGGTGTCTAGGTTCAAGTCTTGCTAGATATGTCTAAAAGCCTAAAACTATAGTCTCTGCTGTTGTTGATCTGATTCCACAGAAAATGCTTACATTTCCTTATTTTGGTCTGTTTTTCGTAAAAATTATAGGTTTCTTGGGGAAGAGGTGCATGAGAAAGTAAAGAAAATGATCCCGAAGTCTTTAGGCTATTTAGCATGCCTACATGGATTTTATCATGATTCAGGTGGTAACAATGGACATGACTGCAAAAGTTCAAATCGCAGTGACAAGAAGTCCAAGTTGATGGTTGATACTTTCTTGCAATCGTTCTGGTGCTTTAAATGTGACAAAAGGGCGGTTTGTGCTGAAGCTCAGTTTTCCCAAGTTTCTGACCCAGAAAAGAGCAGCGTTAATAATATTGCTGTTTGCGACTTTCTTCAACTACAATCCTTGTTTTTCAGTTTTCTCTATGACAACTCTTCGGAAGAAGTGCAACTTTCCTGCATTGAAGTGCTACATCGTATTTTGTTGCATGTAGAGAGAAAAACACTCTTAAAAACAAGATCTGAATGGATCAAATGTATTGAATTTCTTCTTCTTCATAGAAAGAGGTCTTTGAGGGAAGCGTTCTGTACTCAAATCAGCTTTTTCGTCAATGAATCTGTTTTGATTTGTTTATTTCCAGAGAGGGAAACGATGGATCAGTTGTTCCTCGACTTAATTAAAACTGCATTGGAAGCAAGTGAAGACACCGAGATAACTGAGACTTTGCTGGAATGCCTAGCTGAGATTTTGCTCACTGTTGATCTGAAGTGTCAGCTTTTCTCCTCCTGTTTTATTTTATTAGTTGACAAGCTTGATGATCATCATATGACCTTGAGAGTGACTGCTGCCAGGTTAATCAAACGGGCTTGCTACTTCCGTCTTAAAGGGGGATGTAAGCTTATCCTGTCAAAGGTTACTCATTTTCGAAATGATCTTTTTGCTTATCTTTGCGCAAGGCTTGTTACTCGTCGGAAATTGATTAGGGAGTTTGCAGAGTCTGTTTTAGGCACTGAAACCACACAGCTGATCAGCGAAATGATTCCAGTTGTTCTTCCAAAGCTCATCATCTCTCAAAAGAAAAATGAGCAATCAATTGTCATTTTGTATGAGTTGGCCAACTGCATGAATATTGACATGCTTAAATTGATTGTTGATGGGATCCCTAAGGTACTTGCTTATGTTCTTCAGCGAGCTGATAGTGAAGAGTTGCTCTCTGTATTAGAATTTTATCAGACACAGACTAGTACTGGCAAGCAAGAATTGTTTTCTGCTGCATTATCTGTGCTGTTGGAAGAGTTAGTGTGCTTTGTGGATGGCAATGATCCAGATGAGATAAGCCAAAGGTACAAAACTACAAATCTTGTATGCTGCTCATAATTTAGGGTGGTTACATTGTACTTCCTCTATCCCAAATGTATCTTTCAGTTGACTTTTTGAGGTCAAATTTTTAGAGCTTCGATCATGAGTTTATCATAAAATATAGAAAGATTTTACTGCTTCACTTCACTCAGTTAACCTCATTAGGGTTTGGCTCCTCACAGATAAAGTCAAGTGAGGCTAATTGAGTGAATGGAGGTAGGACATGACAATAAAATATTTATCAAAATGTCTTTCAAGATTATATTATCAACACAAAGTAGTATATGAATGGTAACAAAAATATGACTGAAGTGTTGTATTGGAGACCGTGCAAAGTCAAACGAGAAGTTATTAACCGAGATCCATGGACTAATCAATTTAAGTTTTCTCATCAAGTTTCTTCTATTTACATTCTCTCTTTTACCTACTATATATATTGTTCAAGTGCTCTCTTTCTTCTTCCTCCAGTTGATAGATTCTTAGAATGACCATTTTATGCGACCTTTTTGAATAAGGTACTCTTAACTCAAATACAGGTTGGAAAGGGTACCCCAGTTGATACAAGAGGTTGCCAAAGTTCTGATTGGAAGCGGGGATCTTCCTGGCTTTTTAAAGAATCACTTTGTCCAGCTTCTTAGAAGCATTGACAGGGTGATGCTTCATGCAGCCGATGTCTCTTTGCAGAAACTAGCCGTGCAACGAATAGAAATGTTAATCAAAATGATGGGCCCTCAACTTAGCAAAAATGTTCCAAAACTTATGGTGCTTCTTATGCATGCGGTTGGGAAGGAGTCACTGCGGAGGGAGGGTCTCTCCGTGTTACATTTCTTTATCAAGCAATTGGCATTGCAGTCACCATCCAGTGTCAAACATGTAATATTTCAAGTTTTTGCTTCCCTGATTCCTTTTTTAGATAAAGAAAAAGATAACTTACAAAAGATGGTTGACATTTTGGAAGAACTTGTCTGTGAGAATAAGGTTATACTGAAGACACATATACGTGAATTCCCCCTATTACCTAGCATTTCTGCTTTGGAGAAGGTGAATAAAGTGATACATGAAGCAAGGGGGTCAATGACTTTAAAGGATCAGTTACAACGTGCAGCTGATGGCTTGAATCACGAGAATTTAAATGTTAGGTATATGGTTGCTTGTGAGCTCAAAAAACTACTGAACCTTAGAAAGGAGGAGGTGGCTGGACTAATTGGCTCTGAAATGAGTTTAGAACTCACTGTATTGAGCTCTTTGATCACATCTTTGCTAAGAGGATGTGCTGAAGAATCCAGGACTCTACTAGGGCAGAGGCTGAAAATGGTCTCTGCTGATTGTCTTGGAGCTTTAGGTGCCGTTGATCCTGCTAAAATAAGAGGATCTTCATGTCAAAGATTTCAAATTCAGTGCTCAGATGATGATTTGATTTTTGAATTAATTCATAAGCACCTAGCCAGGGCATTTAGAGCTGCCCCAGATGCTTTAATTCAAGACAATGCTGCTCTGGCTATACAGAAGCTTCTAGAAATTACCGGCTGTGAGGCATCTCTTGATGAGAATTCTACAATGTCTGGATCCGAGAAGCTGAAGATTACAGCCCTGCTGTCTAAGGGATCCAGTGACTGTCAAATGATGAGTGGAAGGGGTCAACGTTTATGGGATCGCTTCTCTGATTATGTCAAGGAGATTATTGCACCATGCTTAACTTCTCGATTCCTTCTTCCTAGTGTGTCCGATTCTACAGCGTCTTGTGCTATATATGAACCTTCATTGTCTTTCAGAAAGTGGATCTTTCTTTGGATTAAGAAACTAATTGTGCATTCAACTAGCTCTCGTGCCGATGTTTTTAAAGCTTGCCTGGGTATAGTGCGCCATGATGTACAAACTGCCATATATCTGCTCCCATATCTGGTTCTTGATGTTGTTTGTCACGGCTCAGCGGCAGCGCGCGAAGGAGTTACAGACGAAATTTTGTCGGTCCTTAATGCAGCTGCTTCAGAAAATAGTGGAGCAGCTGTTCATGCAATAGGTGGTGGGCAAAGTGAGGTTTGCATCCAAGCTGTATTTACTTTGCTTGACAATATGGGGCAGTGGGTAGATGATGTAGAGCAGGAAATAGCACTTTCCCAGTCTCTTTCTTCATCGTCTTCTAAACAGGCTTCCAAGTCTAGTAACACAAGTAGGAAATCCTCAACCGACCCTTCCCTGCTTAGTGCACAATGCAAATATGTTTATGAACTTTTGTCCGCGATTCCAAAAGTGACACTCGCGAGTGCATCTTTAAGGTGTCAAGCTTATGCTAGATCCTTGATGTACTTTGAATCACATGTCAGGGAAAAATCCGGCTCATTTAACCCAGCAGCTGAAGGTAGTGGCACCTTTAAAGATGAAGACATCTCATTCTTGATGGAAATTTATAGTGGTCTGGATGAGCCAGACGGGTTATCAGGGTTGGCAAGCTTACGCAAGTCTGTGAGCTTACAGGATCAGCTGTTAATAAACAAGAAAGCTGGAAACTGGGCGGAGGTGTTGACTTCTTGTGAACAAGCTTTACAGATGGAACCCACATCAGTTCAAAGGCAGTCGGATGTTCTTAATTGCTTACTCAATATGTGCCATCTACAGGCAATGGTAACACATGTAGATGGACTAGTTTCTAGAATACCTCAATACAAGAAAACATGGTGCATGCAAGGAGTGCAGGCAGCATGGAGACTGGGCAGGTGGGACTTGATGGACGAGTACCTTGATGGAGCTGATAAACCAGATAAAGAGGCCTTACTTTGTAGCATCTCTGAGAGCAATGCTTCATTTGACATGGATATTGCAAAGATTCTTCGATTAATTATGGAGAAGGACAGGTTTGGGGTTGAAGAGAAAATTGCATTGTCAAAGCAAGCTCTGATTGCTCCACTAGCTGCCGCTGGAATGGACTCCTATACACGTGCTTACCCATTTATAGTAAAGCTTCACTTACTGAAAGAACTAGAAGAATTTCATGATATGCTTGAAGGCGAGTCATTCATGGAGAAGCGTTTTCTTCTTGATGATCCAGCCTTCATGAAAACAATGGAGAGCTGGGAGGGCAGGCTAAGATTCACGCAACCATCTCTGTGGGCGAGGGAGCCACTTTTAGCTTTTAGAAGATTTGTTTTCAGTGCCAGTGGTTTGGGCGCTCAAGTTGGTGATTGTTGGCTTCAGTATGCTAAACTCTGTCGCGCTGCTGGTCACTATGAGACTGCCAATCGGGCAATTCTTGAGGCGAAGTCTTCTGGTGCACCTAGTGTTCACATCGAAAAGGCAAAGCTTTTATGGAGCACGAAGCGATCCGAGGGTGCAATAGCTGAACTTCAGCAGGCTCTTTTAAACATGCCTACGGAGGTTGTTGGTTCTGCTACAATATCATCAATAACTAGTCTTTGCCTGGTTCCAGCGAACCCACAACCCCTTCATTTGGATACCCAGCCACTGAATGAAAATCAAAATATAGCAAAGACCCTTCTCCTGTATTCAAGATGGATCCATTATACTGGTCAAAAGCAGAAAGAAGATGTGATGAGTCTTTATTCTAGAGTTAGGGATCTGCAACCTAAGTGGGAGAAAGGTTACTTCTATGTTGCTAAATATTGTGATGAAGTATTGGTTGATGCCAGAAAACGTCAAGTGGAGAATATTGAGGCTAACACTAGGAAGCCCACTGCTGCTGCTGCTATTGTGTCTATGAATATGAACACTGAAAAGCCGTGGTGGGTATATCTTCCTGAAGCGCTTTTGTTTTATGCAAAAGGTCTTCACAGGGGTCACAATAATCTTTTCCAAGCACTTCCTAGATTATTGACCCTGTGGTTTGACTTTGGAAGTGTATATCAGCAACTTGGTTCATCGACAAATAAAGAACTAAAGAAAGTTCATGACAAGGTAGTAATCTGGCTGTTCTTTTTGTTGTCTCTCCCTAATGCTTTTCAGTGCGAGACCACTCTGCTTAACTCCGCTAATGCAGGTTACAAGTATCATGCGTGGCTGTTTGAAGGATTTGCCGACTTATCAATGGTTAACTGTTCTACCACAGTTGGTTTCTAGAATCTGCCACCAAAATGAAGAGATCGTTCGAATGGTTAAACACATTATCACTTCGGTACTACGTCAGTATCCTCAGCAAGCTTTATGGCTTATGGCTGCTGTTTCCAAATCCGCCGTCCCTTCAAGGAAGCATGCAGCTGCCGAAATTTTGCAAGCAGCACGCAAGGGGTCCAGCGTGGACAGCAGTCACAGTGACTTGTTTGGTCAGTTTGCCAGTCTAATTGATCATCTTATTAGATTGTGCTTCCATGCAGGCCAGTCAAAGTCAAGGACAATCAACATCTTAACTGAATTCAGTGCACTAAAGAGAATGATGCCTCTGGGAATTATTATGCCCATTCAGCAATCTCTTACTGCTAATTTGCCCGCTTGTGATTCAACTCTAACAGACTCATCTGATATCTTTTCATCTACTGATCTTCCGACAATAGTTGGAATAGCTGATGAAGCAGAGATTCTTTCATCTCTTCAACGACCAAAGAAAGTGAGCCCTCTTTGGTGTTTCATATTGTAGTCAACTAGTCATATAATTGCTGGATACTTGCATTTAAGCTGTGGAAGATCCTTTTTTCTTTTTAGTGAGGTTGAGAGGGCATTATTTCCTCCACTTTCAAAGGCGTCAGGATTAACATTCTTTGAATTTCACGTACAATTCTACATATTTTCCTACAAAAGATGACGTCAGGCTGTTAAACCTGCTTTTTGTCTCTTGATAAAATAATTTGTTTTGTGCCCCTTTTAAGTCATTGTAAAATTAGAACAGATTAGTTATTGGCAGTATTGTTAGTCTGATCCTTAAGTTTTCAGCATCCACTATGCCTCCTCACAAGTCAATGTTAAAAATTTGTCCCTAGTACACTGAAAGATAGATTGCTTCTGCAGGTAGTTTTTGTTGGAAGTGATGGCATTGAGCGTGCCTTTCTTTGTAAACCCAAAGACGACCTCAGGAAGGATGCCCGTATGATGGAATTTAATGCGATGATAAACCGCTTACTATCAAAGAGTGCTGAAAGTCGTCGCAGGAAGCTCTATATTCGAACCTTTGCAGTGATTCCTCTGACCGAGGATTGTGGTATGGTGGAGTGGGTGTCTCACACTCGTGGTCTCCGGCACATTCTTCAAGACATATATGTAACAATCAGAAAATTTGATCGGCAGAAGACTAATCCTCAAATAAAGCGGATTTATGATCAGTACCAAGGAAAAATCTCAGAAGATGAGATGCTGAAGAGCAAAATTCTTCCGATGTTTCCCCCTGTTTTTCACAGATGGTTTGTAAATACCTTTACTGAGCCAGCAGCCTGGTTCAGAGCCAGGGTTGCTTATGCACATACAACTGCCGTTTGGTCCATGGTTGGTCATATAGTGGGACTTGGGGATCGGCACGGCGAGAACATTTTATTCGATTCTACAACTGGTGATTGTGTTCATGTTGACTTTAGCTGCTTATTTGACAAAGGCCTGCTGTTGGAGAAGCCTGAACTTGTGCCTTTCAGGTTGACTCAGGTGAGTTTTTTTTTTTTTTTCCCTTCTTTTTGTCAGCTGACCTAGGTGAGTTAAGCAACAGGGATTTGTATCTAGAATTCTGGCTTTCAGTGGCCTATGTGTCTGACTTCTGTTTTATTCGAGAAAGACTAATTTTGATTCTTGTTCAAATTCTTGCCAAAAAAAAAAGATTCTTGTTCAAAAGATTACATAATACTTGATAAGTTCTGATTAAAGATCATTTGTGATGCATGCTCAGAACATGATTGATGGACTAGGAATTACCGGATATGAGGGCGTATTCCTGAAGGTCTGTGAGATCACTCTTTCCATTCTCAGGACTCATAGGGAGACTCTAATGAGTGTTCTTGAAACCTTTATCCACGATCCGCTTGTAGAGTGGACAAAGTCTCATAAATCAAGCGGAGTGGAAGTTCAGAATCCGCATGCCCAGGTTTGATTAACTTTTCTTCATGTTCATCTTTTTTAACTGGGGATCTTATCTCAGACTTTGGTTGGTAAATAAACCCAAGATGAAGAGACGGTAAGGAGGAACATAATTTATAGCTGAAATGAACCAACAGCTTCTATCAATGAAATTTGCATAATAACCAGCTTGATGCACAAACAACATACCTAGTTACACAACTTTTTTTCACTTACCATATGAAAATGGGTGTTTTTCTGAAATGGGGGTGCGACAAGAACATTGTCTTCTGCATTTCTGAGTTACCCCATGTAAACTGTAAATTGGCATCTACTTCAGAGAGTAGGCTGTTTCTTCGGTTTGCTATAAAGGAGTTTGTGTGAATTGTGTCAGAAAGTAATCATATTTATTGTTTTCCTAATTCTGTTCTATTCTTGTTGTCCATAATTACTTTAAGTTACATATTGAACTACATTCCGGCGAGCAATAATAGTTACATACTAATTACACACAATCTGCTGGCTGCTGCACTGAAACTTTTTTTTTATCCGAAGTTGCCAAGTAGAAAGAATGCAAATAGCCAAATAAGCAAACACACATAAAGTTAATCTGACTGCTGTTGACAAGCTACAGTTGCAATATAACTTTGAATCATCACTGAAGCCCATGCTCTTGACTTGCAGCGAGCGATAAGCAACATTGAGGCGAGGTTGCAAGGTGTTGTGGTGGGAGTTGCAGCAGCGCCATCGTTGCCTTTAGCTGTTGAAGGCCAAGCTCGTCGATTGATTGCTGAGGCAGTGTCTCATAAAAATCTTGGCAAAATGTATATATGGTGGATGCCTTGGTTTTAATTGTGATTAAAAAGAAAAATGTTAATTCTTGGTATTTTCATGTGTTCAAATTTTCTTGTAAATTTCATTTTTGTGTCTACAAATATTCAGTCTTGCTTAAGACGGACACTATCCGTTTTAAGGTTAAGGCGGGTCAAATACTACCACATGGTGGTAATAAAGTCAACTTTTGGCATTTCCTTAAGACGGATAGTATTTGACCATGGTGGTAATAAAGTCAAATACGGTAGTGGTTTTAGAGAAATAAGGCTTGGTAGGACAATGTAAACTTGTTATTTCATAGGCATTTTGTTATACACAAATTCTCATTTGTGACGGAAGGTATCCGTCACAAGGAGAAGACGGAGCAAATAGATACCGTATTAGCTGCAAATGGGGCAGATACTAGAGCAACTGGGTATGTGTTTAACATATTATATTGTTAGTGGGGGATAAATACTATTCAAGCATTAAATGTCATTTTGGAGAGAATATGTCACCATATCACACCAACCTCACGTCACAAATGAGAAGTATCCTACACCCCTAAACTCTTCTCTCTCCAAAAAAATTCTGAGAATTCAAACCTCAAACTCAATCTTCATCAAATATGTAGCAAACATTCATCAAATATGTAAAACAATTATAGACAATAATCAAACAATCCTCAGCACATTAAACTCACACTCAAAAACATGATTACGACAGCAATGGAGGATCAAACATGCTTGACACCTACCCAAATAGTAGACGATGGAATTGTGCTTGATAATACGGCAACGGAGGATGAAATTGTTGAAGATCAGGACGAGGACTGTGTATTGGTTGATGGTAATGGCGAAGCGTTTGTGACGAAGTTGATGAGTAAATGTGTGTTTATTCTCTTTAAAAGTTGTCGTTTTTATTTATTCGATTAAGGTGAACAATGTGATTCGGTGTATATTTGCAATTTAATATCCAAATTTTTAGGGGTATTTGTGTTGGTGGTGTTGTTGATTAAATTTGTGTTGATTGAGTTGATTTCTTCAGGTAAAAAATGTTCATGATTGAGTTGGTTTCTTGATTGAATAAATGCTTATGTTCAGTTTATGTCTTCATGTTCATTTTAGGTTTTTTATTTCATATKTCTCAGAAAAACTGATCAAAACTGATATTAAAAATGGTGATATGGTGTTTTGATACTGAATGCTGGCATATATGGCAAAACACTGTTTAATGCGTGCTTTTAAATATGTTTCAGGCAAATGTGACCATCTTTGGTCACAGTGTGACCATTTTAGATTTCATTGTGACCATCTTAGCCATACCTTATTTGTTGGTTGWTGTTGTTTAATACGTGCTTTTAAATATGTTTCAGGCAAATGTGACCATCTTTGGTCACAGTGTGACCATATTAGATTTCAGTGTGACCATCTTAGCCATACCTTATTTGTTGGGTGCTCCTATTTAATGCGTGTTTTTAACTATGTATCAGGCAAATGTGACCATCTTTGGTCACAGTGTGACCATTTTAGATTTTATTGTGACCATCTTAGTCATACCTTATTTGTTGGTTGCTGCTGTTTAATGCTTTCGTTTAAATATGTTTCGGACGGTACGAATATGAATGTATGTAGCATTATGCAATGGTAACACTGTACTCTGAAATGGTAACATAGTTAGAGTGTTGCTAATGTGACTACATTAGTTGAGAAATGTACATATGTTTGAGCGTGTTCAAAATGTTACCACCTTAGTATCGAGATGTAATCCTGTTTGAAATGCGTGAATTAATTTTATGATGGTAACATATATGAATAAGCATGGTGACACATGAAAATGTTATCACCTTAGTTGTGAAATGTAACTGTTAAACTAGTTGTTTAGTTTTACCTCAAAACCTCTTAAAATGAAAACTTATGATAAAAATGGTGACATGGTATTCTGTAGCAATGTCATCTTAGACCGAAATATAACCATTATACAATATATCAGTTTGGATTTGAATGAATGTTATAATAATAACTTCCAAGAGTAAACATGGTAATATATGTGTTAGTGGTGAAAATGTGACTACCTTAGCTGAGAAATATACCTATGTTTAAGTGTGTTGCACATCATATTTATGTTTGTTTTGGTATAAAATGAATCTTAACATGTTAGCATATATAAATAAACATGGTAACAAATGTGTTAGTGTTGAAAATGTGACCACATTAGTTGAGGAGTGTACTTATGTTTGAGTGCGTTGTTATTTATATTTATGTTTATTTTGGTTTAAAATGAATCTTAACATGATAACATAAATGACTAATCATGGTGACATATGTGTTTGTGTTAAAAATGTGACCACCTTAGCTAATAAATTTACCTATATTTAAGTATGTTGCTCATTATAGAAATGTTTATTAAAGTTTAAAATGAATCTGAAAATGATAACATAAATGAGTAAACATGGTGACATAGGTGTTGGTGTTGAATATGTGACCACCTGAGTTGAAAAATGTACATATGTTTGAGGGTGTGGTTATTTATATTTATGTTTATTTGGGTTTAAAATGAATTTTAACATATTAACATAAATGACTAAACATGGTCACGTATGTGTTTGTAATGAAAATGTGACCACCTTAGCTGAGAAATGTATCTACGTTTAAGTATGTTATTGTTGAATATGTGACAATCTTAGCTGAGAAATATATCTATGTTTAAGTATGTTAGTTGGAAAATGTATCTACGTTTAAGTATGTTAGTTGTAAAATGTGACCAGTTCTTGATGTTATCAGCTTATTAAAAAATGTGACCATGAGAATGGACAAATGTGCCCTATATTATGGTAAACTGTTAATATAAACATAATGTTCCCTATAATCTTTTAAATTGTTACTATTCTGGTTATCTATTTTCAGTGTAAATGTTACCATTTTATTAAACAACGTGACCATTTAAAAAAATTTAACCATTTCATTTTTCATATATGACCAATGAGGGTGTACATTGTTACCATTTTATCGTATATATGGATTTGTTAGTGTGTGATATCAATTTCAGTTAAAATAGTAACATAACAATATGTTGCCCCTTCCTGTTTAATTTGTTACCATTTAAGCAACGCCAGTTCATTTATGTATTCATTAAAATAATTATATAGTAACTATTGCAGTTAAACTGGTAACATATGCCCTTGTTAGTTGTTACCATCTTAATGTAACAATTGAGAGTGAATATAGACTGGTAATTAGATGATTATAATTTCCATTAAATAAGGGACATATGACTCCAAAGTAGTAGCATATGATGCTTTGAATGCTACGAATGTGTCTTAATGTTACTATGTTATTTGAAAATGTTACCATCTAAGCTGTTTTATTTTAAGGGCATATTAATTTGTTTTGTTTGTAGGTAAATGAAGGAGGTCGAAGGACATGGGTCATCATCTTCCCTATACCATCTCATACAAYAATTRACYACCGCGCAGAAGATGGTGAAAGATACGGTAAACATCGGTTTGTAATAAGAAARAYTTGGTACTTAGTGGTTCATGGATAATATGTTATTTTGGAAYGCACTTTTTTAGTCCCTCAAGGTGTTAGTGATGTAAGATAATGATTGATTTGTAACCGTCTTATTAGAAAATATGCGCATTTTCTTATGAACAATTTTAACTGTAACCATAAATGTTTACAAATGGTAAATATATTACAGATTACATGCATACCGTCTTGCGGAGATGTCTATTTCTTGCTCTTCTTTTTTATGCCAATAGCAGCTGCCATCTTAACAAGTTAACATAATTGATTAAAGATGGTGACATAAATGTGTGTATTGAAAATGTGACCATTGTATCATAGATATGTATATATGTTTAAGGGTTCTGAATGATAACATAAACGCTTTATAACATGGTGATATATGTTAATATATTCAAAATGTGAGCACTTTGGTAGAAAAATATAACCAATCCACCACTTGTAATGTAACCATAATGGAACTGAATTTAGGAGATAATTTAAAATGTGACCAGTTGACCACTTTGGTAGGGAAATGTAACCACTCTACTGCTAGTAATGTAATCATAATGGGAAAAAATGTCACAACATTCGTAGACCGTCTCATTTCATCATAAGGTGGTTACAAAACAAAGATTGTCTTACATCTCTAACATCATGAGGGACTAAAAAGTATGTCGTAGAAGAACACATCGTTGTACAAACAACCATGTACTAAGTCCCAAAATATCATCATTATTACAAACCAATGCTTACATCAACGGGACAAGCCCCTTCTTCATTTCTTCTTCAAAGTCTTAGGAGGACAGACAACACCTTGACCTCCTGTTGGCCTATCTCTAGAACGGGTGTACCTGAGTTGATAAGTGGCGCCTGTTTGATGTTCATCTCTTTGCCTAATGCTGATGTCGTCTAGTCCTAGGTCAAATGAGGGTGGGCGCACCATGTTATCTACTATCTCGTCCAACTGCCAATGACCATGAATTCAACATAGGATACAAGGTCGTCCAACTGCGTGTCAATGGCCATGTGTTAAGCATAGATGTTACCATATTAAGCTAAGCTAAGACATATCCTCACATTGGTACATTACTTAGCTAAGGGGATCACATATTCATCACTAAGACATGTCACTATGTTAACATGTTAGTATTTATTTCAATCTCAAATTATAGTATACATTTCTCAACAGAAATATGGTACATTTAACAAGAAAAGTTGTCACATTGTAAAGATGTTAACATATGTCACCATGTGTAAAACATAGATGTTATCATGTTAAGATCTGATGACAACAGAAAGACAGTGGTACATACATCTGACAAGGCAGTTACATTGTCAACAATCACAATATGTCACCATGTTTAGTCTATTATGTTGACATGTTAAGAATAATGTTAAGGTGATCATGTTTTCTACACTAAAACATATGTGATATAAGGCGGTCACATTTTCAACATTAAGACATATGTGATCATTTTTACACATTTATGTTACCAAAACAAACATTTTATAATTTTCGAAAATAAAAAAACATTGGTACATTTCTCAGCTAAAATGGTTACATATTCAACACTAACACATATGATACAATTTTTACAGATAAATATTAACATGTGTAAAACATAAATGTTATCATGTTAAGTTCAGGTCACAAGACTAAGACATTGGTATATATATCTGACAAGGTGGGTACATTGTCAACAATCACAGATATGTCGTCATGTTTAGTCTATTATGTTAACATGTTAACACTTATGTTAAAGTGATCACATTTTCAACACTAAGACATATGTGATCTAAGATAGTCACATTTTCAACATTAAAACATACGTGATCATGTTAACTCATTTATGTTATAAAAACAAAGATTTTTATAATCTTCAAAAAATAAAAAAACATTGGTACATTTATGTTACCTATTGAACACTAATATATTTGCTACAATGTTTAGGCATGAATGTTACCATGTGTAAAACACATATGTTATCATGTTAAGTTCATGTCACAACACTAAGACATAGGTACATATCTCTGATAAGGTGGTCACATTGACAACAATCATAGACATGTCACCATGTTTACTCTATTATGTTGACATGTTAACAATAATGTTAAGGTGATCCATTTTCATCACTAAGACATATGTGTTCTAAGGTGGTCACATTTTTACCATTAAGACATATGTGATCATGTTTAGTCATTTATGTTACCAAAACAAACATTTTTATAATCTTCCCAATAAAACAAACATTGGTACATTTCTTAGTTACAGTAGTCACATATTCAGCATTGAGACACATGTGATCATGTTAAATAATTTATGTTACCAAAAAAACATTTTTAAAATTTTAAAAAAATAAGAAACATTGGTACATTTGTTAGTTACAATGGTCACATATTCAACACTAATACATATGTCACAATGATTACACACAAATGTTAGTTCGTATTAAACTCAAAGAAACATCAATTTTGAATTAGCTATGGTCACATTATCAGCCCTTCATAGGCACATTACTCAACGGATATGGTCGCATTATCAGCCATTCAGATGCTACATGTAACATGTTCCACGTTCAAGACAAATATATTACATATTACAGGCATACCATCTTGCGAAGATATATGTTCAGGTATGGTTCAAAAGGTCACACTGAAGAAACTCTAAAATGGTCACACTGCACTCTAAAATGGCGACAATAAACTCTAAAATGGTCACACTGCACTATAAAATGATCTAGAATGTGTGTTTAAAAAGGTAAAACTGAAGAAATTCTAAAATGGTTACACTGCACTCTAAAATGATCACACTGCACTACAAAATGACGACACTGATTACAAACAAAAATATAATGATAATAACATCTGATTACATTTTCTAAAATAGCAACACTCTAACTATGTTACCATTTTAGACTATAGTGTTACCATTGCATAATTCTACATACATTCATATGAAAGTCGTACCGTCTGAAACATATTTAAACGAACGCATTAAACATCAAGATGGTCACATTACATATTTAAAAGAACGCATTAAACAACAGCAACCAACAAATAAGGTATGGCTAAGATGGTCACAATAAAATCTAAAATGGTCACACTGTGACAAAAAATGGTCACATTTGTCAGATACATAGTTAAAAACACGCATTAAACAACAACACCCAACAAATAAGGTATGGCCAAGATGGTCACACTGAAATCTAATATGGTCACACTGTGGCCAAAGATGGTCACATTTGCCTGAAACATATTTAAAAACACGTATTAGACAACAACAACCAACAAATAAGATATAACTAAGATGGTCATAATGAAATCTAAAATGGTCACACTGTGACCAAAGATGGTCACATTTGCCCGAAACATATTTAAAAACACGCATTAAACAGTGTTTTGCCATATATGCCAGCATTCAGTATCAAAACACCATATCACCATTTTTAATATTAGTGTTGATCAGTTTTTCTGAGACATATGAAATAAAAAACCTAAAATGAACATGAAGACATAAACTGAACAAAACCATTTATTCAATCAAGAAACCAACTAAATCATAAATAATAAACAGTAATCACATCGAATTAATTTATGAATCAAGAAAAACAAATCAGATCATGACAACAAAAAATCAAGATCCGTAAAATGCATGCATAAAACAACATTAAATGAACTCAATGCATGCATAAAACAACCTTTAATGAACTAAATGTCATCATTTCTTACAATTTCTACCATAAAAACCAGAGAAATAGAAGATGAAGTAGAAGATAAAGATCTTAGCCATATGCTTTATTCCCCCATCCCTTAAGAATGTTACCTCTCTTAAACTATGGTCGAAAAGTAGAAGATGAAGATCATGACTCTGAGAGTAAAGTAGAATGATGAAGATCTTGAGAGAAGGCCAAGATGCAGATCTTCACCTACGTAAAAGATGAAGATCTTGAGAGCGTTGTGTTGTGTTTTCTAGAAAGATGTGAGTGGGAGGTGAGAGTGAGGTAGAAGTGAGCTGTGTGTTTTCAAAAAACGCGTTGTAACATGAGGTTTACCACCCTTTTCTTCATAGTTTATTGTAGTTTATTTTGACGGATGGGAACCTTGGAATTCCCCCTTTTCTTTTTCTTATTTTATTAATCTAAGGTCAAATCAGTTGCATTAATATATTAATACATCAGGTACCCCACGTCTATCCATATTAGCTAATATGGTATTGATTTGGCCCGTCTTCACCTTGTGACGGATAGCGTCCGTCACAAGGGAGACGCTTTGGTTTTTGTTTTATCTAGCGTATTTGACCCGTCTTAAATTTAAGACAGATACTACTATCTTAAGCAAGAATATGTGTTGAACATAAAGATAATCGCCAATTTTTTATCATTAATCTTCTCTTTTTGTTTCACATATTCTACTTTTCAAAAAAAAAAAAAAAAAATTAATCACAAAGATTTTTGGTCGGAAAATCAGAAACGGGAAACCTATGATAATATATACTATGATAAACCAAATTTATAACGAGCAAAACGTTGATCTTTGATGGTTTGAGACTAGTTTGAATGGCCAATACTTGTTTCACTAAGCGAGGCTGTGTTTATATACGATTATTTTTGTTGGTAATGGAAACATACTTGTTCGGTTGTGATTTACGTTGATAAATTTGGTAGACATTATAGACTTGTGATATTATTTAAATCGATTGTTAGACATTATAAGTCGATTGTTATTTAAATCGATTGTTAGACATTATGGACTTGTGACCGATTTGGTGATCAAAATTGCAACTTTCAAGTGCATTGACGAATTAGTGGACATAAGTGCCATTTTTTTTGTCATTGCTTATGCTTAATAATTTACTGTACTAGTTTTCACCCGTGCAAAATTTCACGGATGTTTTTATTAAGATTGATTTAATGTTTAACGTGTCAAGGATGGTAACCAAATACATGAATATTTTATACTCTATTTCTTTTTTGATAATTATCAAAAATTAAACACCTGTACAAAATGCAAGTGTTTGAAAATTGCACATGTCTTCACCATGAAACAAATGCACGAATTAACCGTTAAAACAGGATATATAATATATAAAATAGAATGAATGGAAAAGAATAAATAACTAACAATGTAAATATCGCTATAAAAGCAAAGCAATTGTTAAAATTTCGAAGGGTTTACAATACAATTGAAGAAACATGAATAACAAATTAATTAAAACAGCCTAATATCATTTCAGAAATTGGAAAATTTCATGGTAGACTACATTAGTTGTTTTATTAGATATAAGCTTATTACTATCACAAATCAAAAGTTTAAAGTCTTGTTTTCTTGTGACTCTGGAGATCGTTACGTAAAGCTGGCCATGGCTAAAAACCGGTCTTGGCAGATAGATACTGACCTGAGATAAAGATTATCCTTGACTCTTGTTTATAGTCATGGCAAAACATACCGCGATGGTTGCCTTCTGCTGAAACGTACCGGGAACCTACTGGAGTCTGACGGAGTAAGTGTAATTCGAGAAATATGCACTCTATCACCTTTATGATTACCACTTAAAACCGTACATCTAATCACGCGTGACCCTAAATTTGTCACAATTAATCTCGTACCATTACACAAACCGCGTGATTGATCAATGTTCTTAAGAAGCATCACCATAGCACCGACCTTCAACCTCAATTGATGATTTGGGAGTCCGGAACATTTGATACTATTGAGGTATTCCGTTGAGTGAAGATCACGGTCACCCGTTCCTCTATCATCGTTACAAACTTCATCGGAGCTTAGATATACAATCTCATCCTCATCGATTTTCGACAACACATAGTCATTTACCGCTTCAACTATCTCATGAGTAGGGGCGAGGATTGCTCTTTCTTGGAGGTAATCGGGATTCCACAACTGCCTTTGAAGATCTGGATAAGTGACATCGACTAATGACGCAATGGGATTTGTGACATGTTAAATGAGTAAGTCGTCTGGGAATTCTAGAGCAACTTCCTCGTCATTTTCACCGCCTGCTAAACCATCTCCAATTTCCAAGATCCACTCTGAGAATTTCCTGATATCGTCAACATTGTCGCTTGAACTCCCAACTTGCAAACGCATGTTCTTAGTCAGTCTAAGCACCTGGACAAATTCAATTATTATCATATTTATATAGGTAAATAAAAAACAAATTAAATAAAAACGTTGTTAGAATTATATATAGCTATGGTAATCAAGAAAAAATACCTTGCAAGAAAACCACAAATACGATGAACACAGAGATGCACTCACAACATCTGCTCTACTTCTTTTGGGCACAACCGATAGAGTTTGTCG
>VHZZ01003078.1:83719-96260 GCA_009801015.1 Silene noctiflora | reverse complement strand
CCCATGTTGTCTCGGGTTTTGAATCATTGTGCTTAATAGCTTATTCGGGATTATGCATTAGTTGGGAATGTCTTAGTTTCTTATGCTTGCTTGAGGATAAGCAAGGTTTTAGTTTAGGGAGTTTGATGGGTCTAATATTTATATGATTTTACCCCCATAATTAGCTCGGTTTTACATGTTATTTTCACTATTGTTAGTGTTTTATTGAGCTAATTCCGTGTTCTAGATATATTGCTCGTGTTTAGTATGTTTTGTTGGAAATGAAGCTTTTAGTAGCTATTTCCCGTCAAATAATCAAGTATCGAGTTCAAGAGGCTAAGTGGAAGCTAAGATGGATCATGTAAGCATAAAGAAGTGGATTGACGAACTAATATGGAAGAAATGGCCCAGATGAAAATCATCCACCAACAAATAGCAAATGTAAACAAATGAGAAATAAAATCCCAAAAGGGAAGTCCAATCACTCATGTGGAGTTCCTAGCTTAGGATTCCACATTTGATTCCAAAAAACTGTAAAAAGTCGGATGATTAAAGGAGAATTAAGGCTTAATATTGGATTCCATGGGCATTAAACAAAGCATTGAAGACACATACCCGGATTCAAGCAATCCCGATCGGGTTGGCCTGTCCCCGATCGGGGACGTGGGGGCCTAGGATTCCTTTTGATCCTTACATTTCACTTTGAAACTACCATATAAGGAGGGCCTAGCCTCGACCCTTAGGCATTATTGTACAAAATCCATACATTCTCATACATTCTATTTTACATTCATCCTTAGTTTATTTCTCTGTAGTCTTCCTTTACAATTTCAGCGATTATAGTTAGTTACATTTGTAATCACACATTAATCTTTTAGTTCTCATTTCAATAGAAGTTCAAGTTCCTTTGTTTAATCTTTGTTCTTATTCCTCAAGTTATAATCTCATTTTGGTAATTTATATTCTCGCATTCTTGTTTTTCCACTTTTTTGTTTACATTAGTTTAGTTATATTATTTACATTTCTTTTATGTTAATCTTATGTTATCAGTTAGCATTTACATTTTAGCATTTACATTTACGTTAGCATTTCTCTAGTAATTATTATTTTAGTTTATGTTAATTAGTTTAGTTTATATTTAGTTTTCTTATTTCATTCTTAGTTATTTTATATTCATCATTATGTTTATGCTCATTTCATCATTTTTAGTTATTGTTATTTACATTATGTGTGTGTAATTTCTTATTGTCTAGGGATTAGGGGAGCCATGCACAATTGGTAAATAAACAAGTTATTAAATTAGTTGTTATCTCATCATCTCTATCACGTGTTTGTTTTGTAATGTTAGTCTTAGATTATTGGCCACAATCCTTGACTAAATCCGTTAAATTCATATCTATTAGTCGAGAGGCACGGAAATGAATTAGACTAAGCATGTGTAGTACAACGACCTAGTTCGGCGAGAGCGTCTGGGACCCGGTCTATGGTTTGACAATAATATCGAGAGGTGGTTGTCTTTAGACCTAGATGATAGGCTTTGCTTATGACTTACTAGTTTGACATTTGTATAAATACTAATTTGCATGTGTGAACCGAACCTCCTAGACGTCTTTTACATTATTGTTTTCATCCCTATTTTACTTTGAAAATTCACCAAATCAGCATACCAAATTCGTGACCGACTTAGATAAAATTCAATCCTAAAACTTACTTAGCAACTCCCATCTCCTTGTGTTCGACCCCTATTACTATATTCATTTGTTATTAGGGTATTTATCTTTGATTAGGTGTGCGTCCGCCCTATCAAATTTTGGCGCCGTTTCCGGGGACAACGGTTTTGTTTGCCATTTAGTTGTTGAATTTTATCTTGCTTTTTTTTTGTCCCCAGGAGCACTTGTTCCTTGGGATCGTTCTCTTGATTTCCTTGTAGTTTTAGTGCTTATTTTTGTAGGTAATACAGCTTGGCCTTTCATAATGATGAACGGATTCGTCCCGCAACAAGAGTATGAGCCTTTTCATGCCTATCTTGACCGATTCCATGCCTTTACCAATAGTCTCATCCCCATTGGACAAGTCCTTGATGAGGTTTACTTGGCTTATGTCGTGCTTTATGGTATGGACTTTAAGTTCCATGAAATGGCTCTTTACTTGAGTAATGGGAGTGTCTATTACATGGTTGGGAAGGAACTATGGAATTTCTTAAATTACATGGCCTCCGAATGGCGAGAGGAAGCTCACCGACAAACTTTGTCGCCGGGTTTTGAAGAGGTTGTTTATGAAAGTTTGGCAAGACGTTAAATTGTGCTTCTCGGGAGGCAACCCGAACCTTTAATGTTTTTGTTTTTAATATTTTTGGTCAAACTTATTGTTTTTATCGTATTTGGACAATTTTTAGATTAGCTAGTATTTTGCTTGTGGTTTGTAATTAAATAAGGATAAGAAAGAAGCCATGTGACGGTATTGCACGCATCCCCATGCTGCAACCCCATCCGGGGTCATAAGTTTTAAATTCCAAGACATAAATATGAGTTTAAAGCAAGGAAGTCAATACGCGGAGAACTGGTCAACCCCGATCGGAGACGTGATTTTCTAAATTGTTGGGTGTTATCTATCACGGGACTTAGATAGAAATACTTCATTTGCTCAAACATGGTACACGACTCCCTCTTCTTCTTGCTCTTTATTTTCTTTAGTACCCGTAATCACGATCAAAATTCCTTCTAGCTAGTTTAGTAAGTTGTTTTCATTTGCATTTTAGTTTAATTTTTCCCACTTTCCCTTAGATATAATCTCTTGTCTTATATGCTTTGAGTCATTTTCATGGTTTTTTTGGATGTTTTAATTGTAGCACATTGAGGATAATGTTATGTTTAACTTTGGGGGGGGGATTGCATTTGCATGCTAGTTTAGTTTTGCATCCCCATCTCTCTTTGGTTGTTTTTTTGTTCTTCTTAGTGGTTTTTCGCGGTTAATCCCGTTTTACACATTGAGGACAATGTGTTGTTTTAGCTTGGAGGGAGGGAATACATTTTCACTGTAGTTACAGTCTTGCATTGTTATTTCATTTCAATAAATTTCTGAAAATTTTTGAGAAAATTGTTTCATTTGCCTTGTTTTGCTTACATTTTTGCCATGATCTTTGATTATACCCTCTTCTTCATACCGAGTCTCGCCACTATTTTCTCAAATGTAGAGCCTGTTAATATCCATCAACGTTATTGGTAAGACCCGCCATCCTACTCACAACCTTAATTATTTTGTGTGCCTAAAGTAATAAATAGAGCATTATCAAACAATCAGAGAGAGTATTATCTACTGAACTACCAATATTTTAGAAACAAAATCTTGAATCGTTGCATGTCGAAGGAGGTGGAAGAGCAATTTTGTAAGTTTGAATGCAAGTTTTGAGTTTAACTCCTAAATAACTTCATCGGGTTCTATCTACATCAAACTAAAACTATCAAACTGCGATTTCTTACCATAGTTTTGTGGTAAGGAATAGATCCTAGTTTTTGCAAGGGATGTTTCAACTCGGCATTTCCTTTAATATCTGGTAGTTCAAGTACTCCTTGAGCCACCACCAATATGGTAACTTGCGCAAACATGGAGCACTGGTGAAGTCGACACGAACAATACTAGCATGGTGCCTCTTCTATTGTTAGATAAGTAGGTCGGACGATGCAACTTCCCTTTACCCATAGGTGGAAAAACATTGCCTCCACAATTGGTTAATACATTACAATAGATGAAACGACATTGTGTTGTGATTTGTGAACTGTTTTGTTTATAAGCTACAGAGTATTTACTTCAATTGCACAAGTCTCCGTCGTGGCCTCATATAGCGGGGCGAGAGATTGGATGTACACAACATCGTCTGTATGTTAATACTAAAAAAAAGTGGTTTCCATATGAGGCATAATGAAAATCATTATGCCGTATATAACAATTACTCTTTGTAAACTGGATTCAGGAATATAACCAAAGTCGTTTTATTTTATCACATCATATCCAAGAATTGTTGTGTGATTCTTACCACTATGAACTCCGTGTTTATGCCCGTGGTGTTAGCACTTCTTTTAGTTTGTTTCTTTATGTTATCGACATTGACCAGTGTCTCCTCATCAAACTTCCCTCTTTCTTCTCTAGACATTTGGTTAAACAAATTTCCGCAATCCACAATCCTGCTTTTAGTTTCCACCTGATGCATGGCAATAATTTTTTATATGTGAAAGGAGTTCATAAAACATTATAGTATAAAACAACAATTACGGAGTACTACTTACCAATGAATAAGCTGAAAAGAAGAAATCAGGATGTCGAAGTAAGGCCTGTACTGTTTCTGCGTCGAGGTAAATCAACAGAATTTGAGCTTACATATATATCAGTAAAATAAAGTTTTAAAAAAGCACTGGACATTCATTACCCTTTTTGCTCATTTTTGAGCTTATCGGATCTATATGCATTCTCATCAAAAGACATTACAAACTTGTCGTGAGTCATGACCTATGTTACTTAGACTCTTCAAATCACCATTTTAAATAAGAACCACGTGTTCCGTCCTAATGTAAGACTTGACAACATTAGGAACATTAACACATAAAGATCAATTGTAAGATCAAGTCTGAGATTGCGATTTAAAAGCACGAGTTCACTTAAATTTATTAAGTTTATCGGCTGAACCATTGGTTTACAAGTTATCACAATGTTGCCTACTGCAATGTTACTCTGTTAAAGACGGCTACAAATAAAGCAATGACATTTTACGAAATAGGCTACCGCCTCTTAAAGAAACAGAAAAGCAATGCGTAGTTTTTACCTGTTAAAATGTAGTTTATGCCCTTTGATGTTGAAGTATCAGCTGTTAGAGCAATCTTATTAAGCTCACTTTGAAGTGTCTTCAAAGAAATTTTTTGAAAATATTTTGAACCTTTGTTAAAATGCTTTCAAGTTTCTCAAAATATTTTTCTGGAAAAGTATTGAAGTTTTTGAAGAAAATAAGAGCTTTCAATGTCTTGTAAAATAAGTTGCTTGGAGAATAAGCCACTTACTATAAATGAGTTGTTTACTTTTACAAAATTGGAAAGGTTTATGGTTCCCATAAACATTGTCATTTATGCTCTTTCTTGTGCAAAAACTTAACCTATTTTTTATGTGCAATTAGCTGTTTTCTTGCTTGAGTATAACCGGTTTCTTGAGGAATAATACTTGGCTTTCTTGGGAAGAAAATATTGGTTACATGTTACCCAAGCAAGCTTGTTTACCTTATTTTAATCACTTTACTTATGTTGTGTGAGATATTTTAAGTGTGGTGTATACTCTACTTTACACTATAAATACCTTACTCGTTTCATTTGTTTAAGTGTGCAACAAGAGTTTTAAATCATAAAAAGACTTGAGCTTTTAATCGAGTAAATTGTTTTGCAAAATCGTTTGTCAATTAATTTGAGTCAACTTTTGCAATCTTATTTTCGTGTCTTTTTAAATGAGTTGTGTTGCACTTAGTCATTCAAATCTTGTTCGATGATCCCGTGTTAGTACTTAAACTTTATATCCTCCTTTCATTAAACGAACAACATTGAGATAAGTCAAGTCTTGTAACAAAACCGGGTAGAACCCAAAGCAAGTCTTAGGATAGAGTTATCTTAAGCAACGAAGTCTTCGAAGCGGAGTAGCTTTTAAGCAAATAGCAACCGGAGTAGGTTGGGGAGTTGTTTTATTATTTGGGGTCTTAGTTTGTATGAGTTTACATCTAAGGTGTTTAATAAAATAGCGCTGGACGTAGGTCGCGGAGTAGTGACCGAACCATTTTTAAAAACATCGTTTGTCGTGTCTATTTCGTTTTTATTTCCGCTGCCACTCAAACTCGTGTTTTACTCTCAGAATCAACAGTCGAGTACACAGTGACTTTTACTTGCTGAATCGTTGTTGCATACTTTCTAACTCTATATTTTTATGTATCAACTTCTCCTTTCTTCTAAGTATTGTCCAAAGTGTTATCGAGTTTTAATTTAAGCTTTCATTAAGTTTAAATTTTAAATAGACACCTAATTCACCCCCTCCCCCTCTTAGGTGTTCTCGTCCTTGACTGTTCAATTGGTATTAGAGCCTCGTGCTCTTGATATTGGTTAATTGCCAAAGAGTTGATCCTATTGTCATGGACGGAAAACATTCTAAGTATCCTATCTTCAAAGAGGATAACTATTCCTGGTGGAAACACCATATGGAACACTATGTCAAAAGTGTTGATTACGAATGTTGGGTCATAATTCTTAAGGGTCCCCTTGCTATAACGGTCACTGACTCTAATGGGAATAGTACTGTAAAAAGTGAGGATGACTATGTTGAGGCTGATTATCGTAAAGTCGAGATAAAATCTAAAGCCATGTCCATTGTTCAATATGGCATTGGTGAACAAGAAATTAACCAGATCTCCGGATGTACCTCGGCTAAAGAGATTTGGGACACCCTAAGCCTTGCTTATGAGGAAACGTCTAAAGTCAAGAAGCATCGTATTGACCTTCTCATGCAACAATATAAGATGTTCAATATGATGAAAGACGAGTCAATCAATGGTCTTTCTTCTCGCTTTTCTAGTATTGTCAATGAACTCAAGAGTCTAGGTAGAGAGTTCGAATCCGAGGATATAGTTCGAAATATCCTTCATAGCCTAAGTGATAAATAACAACCGAAGGTGACGGCTATTGAGGAAGCTAAAGATCTGTATGTCCAAATTGTCCCTCAATGAACTAATGGGCTCACTCATGGCACAAGATTTAACTCTCATGAAGCGTTCGGGTGAATGTTCTAAAGCTAGAGGTTTCGCTCTCAAATCAACCTCAAGTGATGAGGAAAATGATGGAGATGACAAACAAGCCATGTACTCACGTAATATGGCGGATATGATCAATAGTCACAATCCTAGAAAGTTCAACAATTCTAGCAAAAAACGTTTTCAAAAGAAAAGAACTTTTTCCACGGTGGCTTGTTTCAAATGTGGTGAGAAAAGTCACCTTATCAAATATTGCCAAAGTGGAATGAGTTCAAATCTAATGATAAACGAGATTTTGCAAAGAAAGATTATAAGCATAAAGTCATGTCTGCAATATGGGTGTATCTGATTCCGATGAGGATGAAAGCTTTGAGGAAGAATTAGATGCAAATGTTTGTATGACTACGCGTCTTGATGCCAATGGTCTCAAGTCTTCAAAAAATGGATCCGCAAAATGCCTTATGGCTCACTTCGGCGAGTCTGCTGATGATTCCAACTTGAGGTAATTAATCTCAAGAACAAGGTTAGAACTCCCTCTAAAGAAAAACTTTGTTTGATGTTTGATGACGTACTTGATAAGTGTTTAGCTAAAAATGAGAAACTCGACGCTATTCGAGCTCAAATTGAGGACATAGCCGAAGAGATGTTGGTCTTAAAGAATGTCTAGACGAGATAAGATAAAGTAACATCATTCCCTTCCTTAAAAAGGAGAACGAAAAATTGGGGAAAGAAAACCTTGCTCTAACTAACATTGCTAGCACGTCAAAATCAACAGTAGCCTCTACTGTTGTTTCTGATGTTGAAAAAGAATACGAGTCTTTGATTAATCATGTTAATGCTTTAACTAAAGAACGAGTCTTTGTTTCATACTTTTAACTCTATAATTTTAAGTATCAACTTCTCCTTTTCTTCTAAGTATTGTCCAAAGTATTATTGAGTTTTAATTTAAGCTTTCATTAAGTTTAAAATTTTAAATAGACAACTAATTCACCTCATCCCCCTCTTAGCTGTTCTCGCCCTTGACTCTTCAATCAGGTCATTAGATATCGACATATTAAAACTGCCAAGAATTATAGTGGAATTTATAAGACGATTTTTAATTAGATGGGACCACCTTGTACATCGCCGTATAAATTTCTCGGAAACAAGACGTAATATAATAGCTAGATAATGTACCTGAGTTTTAATGATGTTATATCTTCCTGGAGCCGAAGATTGCAAGTTACATAAAACAATGATAAATAAAAGTATATGTTAGCTTAATATTCGGATATGATATTACGATAGTTGACCGAATATTACGTTGATTCGGTGTATCATTTTTGTATCGCTTGTTGCATATTTTCGGGATATAGTTTAGGAAATCTTGTTATCTTTTCCTAAACTTTAGCCTCTTAAGTTGTATATAATGTACTCCTACGACGATGAATGAACACAGAAAAACTTCCACAAAATATTTTCTCATTCTCTGATATTTACTTTATGGTATCAGAGCAGGTTCAATCCTGCGACACATTTGAGCCACAGGTCGTTACGAATATGGTTCGTTTAAATGGTAAGAAAGTTCTTACATGGATAGTTGATATCGGTGCCTCGACTCATGTATATTGCAATGACCGGTTATTTGAGTCTTGATACTCAATTCGACCTATAAATATTGGGTTGCCAAATGGTGCCAGTTTGATTGCTAGTAAGGCTGGAACAATAAAACTCAACGATAAATTAATTCTTTCCAATGTCTTATTTGTTCTGTCATTTCATTACAATTTTCTCTCGTGTCACAACTTTTGTCGTCTCAAAACCTATATAAACAATTTACTAATTCCCAATGTGTGATACAGGACCTTGCCTTGACGAAGATTGGTGTGGGTGAGCTTTCGGATGAGCTCTTCTACCTGAGTATGGAGGAACCAAATCATGTTAATGTTGTGACTGGAAATTCAGATGCGAACGCTGAGTTATGGCATCAGCGGATGGGACATCTCTCAACTCGGGCGATGAAGTACCTTCTTGATATCCCTCGTTTTTTCTCGTAATTTTTTTATTGTACCGTGTGATATTTGTTTCCGTGCAAAAAAAACCCGCACTTCTTTTCCGTTAAGTGACAATAAAGCCGAACATTTGTTTGATTTAATACATTGTGATGTTTGGGGGCCGTATCAACCCAATCGAGCTTGTGATTCCCGTTATTTTTTGTCTATTGTCGATGATTTTTTGAGATGTGTTTGGGTTTGTTTGATGAAAACCAAGGATGAAGTTCCTCGGCTTATGCGTGATTTCTTTTCCCTCATTGATCGTCAATTTGATTGTCATGTAAAAATTGTACGGAGTGATAACGGGATGTAATTACGTGGAATTATTCCATATTTTCGGAAACATGGTATAATTCATCAGACTTCCATGGTTAAGACACCTCAACAAAATGCTCGAGTCGAACGGAAACATAGGCATATATTGAATGTGGCTCGTGACTTATGTTTTCAGGGCTCTTTACCTCTTGATTTTTAGGGCGAATGTGTTTTGACTGCGGCATATTTGATTAGCCGTAATCCTACTCGCATTTTGCAAAATAAAACTCCTTTCGAACTTCTCTTCCGAAAAGCACCAGACTTGAGTTTAATTCGGGTTTTTGGGTGTCTATGTTATGCTAAAAATTTACATCCTCGTGACAAGTTTGATTCCCGGTCTCGTCGTTGTGTTTTTCTCGGTTACCCATTTGGGAAAAAGGGGTGGCATTTGCTTGATCTTGAAACGGGGGTGTACTTTCAATCTAGGGATGTTCATTTCATAGAAAATCAATTCCCATTTGCTCATATGTCGGACAGCATCTCTGGTTCGAGTGATCCGGGTCTTACCGAGGAGGCTTTTACCTTCAATGATGGTTCTAATGTGTTTACACCCGTCGACCACCCATCTTCTAGTGTCGAGGGGGGGAATACTGATRAGTTGGTAATCCYGAACTCAAGGGATACGAGTGAACAACCCRAAAATATACCACCTCGTGGTACWATTAGTGTTAATTCGGATATTGCTCGAAGTGATAGTGATGGTAATGTACCTATCGATGTTGTTGATGAAAATAATACGGGTCATCACGATGAMAAGAATAATACGGATCACGAGGCTGGTGTTGACGAAATGGGTCGTGAAAAACGAGTGAAATTTGACAATATTCGTAATAAAGACTATGTCAGTTGGGACAACATTCCTGAAATTATTAACATGACTTTGGTTCCTTTGCAATAGTCACCCACAACAATTCCCGTCACAGGTACTCCATATCTCATTGCTAATTATGTAAATTGTAATATATTTTCTTCTGGCCATCAACATTTCCTTGCAGCTATCTCTAGTAAAACAAAACCTACATCATTTAAAGAAGCAATTTGTAATCCGAAATGGAAGAAAGCAATGGAAGAGGAAATTGATGCACTAGAAGCCAACAATACGTGGTCGGTCATAGATTTACCGCCAAATAAAAAGGCTATTGGCTCTATGTGGGTTTACAAGATCAAGCATAAGTCTGATGGGACGGTTGAACGATATAAAGCGAGACTAATGGTTTTCGGAAACCATCAAGTGGAAGGTATTGATTTTGTTGAAACCTTTGCACCTACTGTCAAAATGGTCACGGTTCAAACTTTTCTTACTGTTGCCGCAATAAATAATTGGGAGCTAAACCAGATGGATGTTCAAAATGCCTTTCTTCATGGGGATCTTCCCGAGTAAGTGTATATGCGCCTTCCACCGGGTTTTGGTCACGAGTTGCAAGGAAAAGTCTGTCGTCTCCATAAATCCTTATATGGGCTTCGTCAGTCTCCGCGGTGCTGGTATGCAAAACTCGCCACTGCTTTATGTTCATATGGCTTTTCTTATAGTCAGTCTGACCATTCATTATTTGTTTATCGTAAGGGTGATGTTGTCATTAATATTCTTGTCTACGTTGATAATTTGGTAATTGTCGGAAATGATAGTGCCGCTATTACCGATTTTAAGGGCTATCTAAGTGAATGTTTTCGTATGAAAGACTTAGGTAAGCTAAAATATTTTTTGGGTCTTGAAGTGGCACGTAATTCTGGTGGTATATTTCTTTGTCAACGGAAGTACACACTTGATTTATTAACGGAGACAGGGCTTCTTTGCTCTAAACCCGCTACCGTTCCCATGGAGGAAAATCACAAGCTAGCACTTTCTCGAGAGCCATTGTTTCCAGATCCGTTCAAATATTGTCGTCTGGTGGGCAAATTGTTCTATCTTACTCTTACTCGACCCGAGATCAGTTATTCGGTTCATATCCTTGCGCAATTTATGCAAAAACCATATGAGGCCCATTGGGACGCTCTGTTACGTGTGGTTCGATATTTAAAAGGCAATCCTGGTCAAGGATTTCTTTTACGAGCCAATGCTCCATTGGTGTTAGAAGCATATTGTGATTCCGACTATGGAGCTTGTCCGATAAGTCACCGTTCCCTCACAGCATATTTTGTTTTTCTTGGCGGCTCGCCAATATCACGGAAAACGAAGAAGCAGGTCACTGTATCTAGATCTTTTGCTGAAGCAGAATATCGTACCATGGCTGTAACACCCCCACACTCCAAAGTGCCCGACCAAGGCCACCTCGAGTATAGAGGTGCTACCATATCGGTCTCCCGAGGCAATGATAATCATCAGACAATAAAGAAACATATTTAAATAATAGTTTAACAGATTACATCAAAATTGTATAACCAAAACTGTCTGACCAGAAATACAAAAATCCAAAAGATAAACTCAAACTCAAGTCTAAACACTAGCTACTAAACTCTGACACAGCGGAAGCCTCTATCTCGTGATGATCACCCAGCCATCCCATGCGCATATAAGCTATACCTGCTCAACAACTGCTCACCATCCCGAATGGATCATCACAGATTACAAACACAAAATCGGGATCAGTTACTGATAACAGAAAACAACCAAAGGCAACAACATATCCAAACCACACACCAACTCCTCCATAACTCCACATCACTGACTACACACCCAAGGTGTGTAGCCCTGCCAGTGGGGGACCGCAGCCGTTCCCACCTAAGCCCCGCTCATCTTATCCGAGCGATAAACCATATTCATTAATGTGCACATCCCCTCCCGTGGCGGGTTCCACGGAGGGCGAATCAAGGGCGTGAAGCCACTCCCGCAAGTGACTCCACAAAGCCGAGGACGCACCTCCCAACACAGCTAACACCTCACATCCACCATATCAACACATACAACCAACACAGTGTACAAAACATAATAACCATACAACATAGCCAAATACGAAATCGGCAACCGAGTAGAGAAACCCTACCTGATTAGCAATCACCACAATCAACAGCTAAGAAGCGCTCTTCTACGAATTCACCTCCTATACCATTACACAATATACACAATTACAAACTACCATAAAAAACTCCCAAACACCCCACAATACCCAATTAGGGTTTAACCAATGTTAACCCAAAGGTACAAAAACAGTATGCAAGTCTTACCCACGAGACAAGGAACAAAATGACGTAAAGGACACCGAAAATCGACGACTCGAGATCCTGGATTTGAAAATAACGCGAGGAAGGAAAGGTAACGATCTCCCTTTCTGCTTTTGAAAGGTGTTTTGTGAAAATATGAATTGTGATTAATGAAGAAACCGTCGGCCGTAATCATAAACTAATCTCGCTTTATTAACAAAACCCTACTAAACAAACTCGTAAAACAGACTAACTCGATCGAGTAAGTGAGCTACTCGATCGAGTGGCCCTTACTCGATCGAGTTCC
>VHZZ01003078.1:12822-26865 GCA_009801015.1 Silene noctiflora | reverse complement strand
ACAAAGCCCGAAAGTAAGATCATGGCAATAATATGATCAAAGCTCAAGTATGTACTCCAATGGAAAAATGGCATATTAATAGTATTCAAAGCATATGGAATCAACAAAGAATAAAGGCATACGAGACATTCATATAAGATAATCCGACCAACCCATTTCAAATGAAGTCGCGACTATAAACCAATATAGATATCACATAACATGGATATCAAGAAGCCAACATCATAACACATGTGAGTGAAAACCGTAGCCATTACTTTGGAAATCTTTTAGCAAACATTGCATGGGACGTGGCTACTAACGTCACATGCGTACTTATGGCTTGCATCTCACCGTGAATACGAATGGGAACATAAATGCCGCTAATCATATCGATACCAGTTGGCTTGCATCTCACCCCCTAGTGTCGATATGATCAATCCCAAAACGGACTCAAATGTAAGATGACACGTGCTCTATTCAAACCACACAAGACCTTTACTACTCTAGACTCAAACTCCACTCAGTAGGACAAATGGTCCTAGNCAAATGTAAGATGACACGTGCTCTATTCAAACCACACAAGACCTTTACTACTCTAGACTCAAACTCCACTCAGTAGGACAAATGGTCCTAGTCTAAACTTGGCCAGATTCTCGAAGGAAATCATCCCCTGAACGACATACGACAAACGGTCGTATCAAAGACTCGGACAGAAACGGCAACCGAGTACCCCTCATTAGACAAACAGCCTAAGGAGGAAGAAATGATAAGAGTGAACCCACACTAGAAAAACGGCCAAAGTGGGGCGTAAGGCAAGATACACATGAATTAGGCAACATGACAAACTCACAAGAGAAAACTCGCATCAAATGATGTACATACTCGAAACATGATGATAAATGCACAAACGATACAATTTTAGCTCATACATGATTATGATACTCTATTTCATGTGATTAAAGCGTAAAAAAATCATACTTTCATTATTCGTAAAAGATATAAATGAATAGGAAACGAAATAAGGAATCAGAGGCTCCCATCTAGCCAGAGCACCGGTTGCCGGCTAACCGGCCCGTGCCTCAGCTTAATACCAAAATTATTAAATTCATATCAGAAGGTTCCCAACCGATCTTGGCCATCGGCGGCCGGTCACCCGGCTGGGGACACACCACAACACAATTTTGACATTCAAACTTACAAAGCTTCCCAGCTGACCTGGGGCACAGGCAGCCGGTGGGTCCACCGGCCGGGACACGCCCACCATTAAAATTCCAAAATAAGGTACATGGGCTCCTATGTCGTTCGTGGCACCGGCAGTCGGCCCACCGGCTGGGAAACACCCAACACAAAAAACTAATTCTTATGAAACAGAAAGTTTCCAACCGGCCATGGCACCAGCAACTGGTCCACTGGATGGGGACACCTGCACACTAACTTCAGCCTAAAAACCATACAACATGATTTGAACATGGATTTCTAGCATGCTCATGAGACGGAAAACACGTATAAAGAGGAAAAAGAGTATGCAAGCTAACCCAACATCCATTATAATCCATTTTCATAATCATTAGTTTACATATATTGACAATTCCATGAGGCAAGTGAATATATGCAAGACACATGATAAAGATGATGTATTTGGCAACACTAACATGTAAACCAACCAATTATTCACCCCTCAAATAAGATGAACACAATAACTCATGAACTAAACAAGAAACATGTTAAAACATATAGGTTTATCAACTTTAACATATAAACACCAAATTTAACACAATTAAACAAAAAATTCAAGTGTAATGTCGAGTAACCTATCACTGTTACCTTATAGCTCTTCAATATTCAATACAGTCATCCACAACAAAGCTACTATCTTCCGGGTCGTCCAAGCTTGCACCTAAACACGAAATTAGAAGGCGAAATTGAAGAATTCACCCTTTGGGTAAATCTGGGGTTTCGAAAATTGAAATATAGGGATAAAGATGTTGTCTTTCTTACTTATAACGATGAAAGAATCAGAAAATGAGAAGAATGGTGCAAAAATCGACTTATTTGGTTGAGAATTGAGGGAGATATGGTGATTTCAAGCTTGAAGAGGAAGATGGGTAACAATGGTGGTGTTGTAATGTGTATGTTGAGAAAATAAGGGAGGAATGAGGGTTATGAGGGTTTATGTGATGGCAATGGTAGTATATGGATCTATTTGTAGGTCTAGGCCCAAAACAACTCTAAATAAGTCGGAAACAACTTAAAATTACATCTCAAGGCTATTATACAGTTAAGACGAACAATAATATTATATTTATAAATATTCCATTCAAAACTATATTTTTAGTTAAAAATAAGATTTAAATATAAATTGCTTTAATTAAATTATTAAATTACTTTTAAGACTATAGGTAAAAATTGCGGGTGTTACATTAAATCATAAATAAAATGGACTTATCACCTTTTCCTAGGTTGTTTTTCACCAGTTTCCAAAATATTTCTGGATTCTTTCCAAATTTTATCTTTTCCTGAAATTTCACCTCGTGATTAGTATAAATAGAGGTCTCTGCCTCACATTTATTTCACGCGAGTGTCCGCCCTTCTCTTCTCCCTTTTACATTCTAAGACCACGAGCTTTTGCTATTGATGCCTACATGCTTGATCACCCGACCACGTAAGCCCAAATCCTTTTGGGTACCAGTCTCGTTGCATGACCGACCAATTTGACCAACTCCACCATTAATCTAATATAATCAATACTATTTCTAAATTCCTTTTTAAGGGCGCGTTTTTGTCAACATTAAATCGAATCGAGCAACCACTAATGACCAACTTAGTTAAATCTCGCTTCGTAAACATGTAAGTCTGAGAGTGTAAATCCTACCTTTAATTTGTATTTATTTTTATATTTATAACTTATGTAAGAATTTATGTTATAAGCATGCTCAAAATCATCTTCAAAACATATTTTAAACCCCTTTTTTTGACGAATCAGCTGAGAAAGACCGTCGAGAAGAAATGCATCAGTAGATACGCCTTCTAGAATAGTCGCAGCGCCCGCTACGCCTCTTCTAGAGGCTCTTTGTCTGTTGTTGCACTACTTCTTCCTCGATTATCTATTGCTCATCTTTTTTCTCTCTTATTTCCTTCAATTTCCTATATTTCCCAGTTTCTTAAATTGTTTTATAAAATCCTTTTCGATGTAAGTCCCTTATAATCCAATATTTGCGGGTTTTCGCCACTTTTAAACCCGGATTTAAAGGTTTGATTCTTCCATATCGAATCATTAAATTCATCTTTTGTACATATTTCTTTTTAACCTATTTTATGACGATCTTTAGTGCGTATAACCTGACTAAATCACTTCCTCTCGAATTTCATATCAACAATCCTTCTAAAGTAACCAACGAACATTAACAATCCACGGGTCTGACTTTCAAAGTCAGAACCAACTCAAGAACAGACGCAAAAATTGATCAGAGGATGCAACAGATCTTGCGCCTGTTCTAAGTTGGTTTCTGCCTCTGAATTCTTCTCGTTTCGACATAGCTTGTTTTAGGTTGTATTAATTGACTATTATCTATATCTATAACAGTACTTAGACATATTTTGTACGTTCTCAATCTTTCTTTTATTTCTTTTCTTTAAATCCCTTTGGAGCGTGTTTATAACGTAAATTCAATAATATCCATTGTATTTTATTTATTGTAATTAATCATTTATTTCTCTTGGATGATTTATTTATTTGGCTTTTTCACATGTACATGAATGAAAATTCTTCACTTCGACCTAATTGGATGCTAACTTATATGCTTAACCGATTTTTTTATAAATCCACATGTTAGGTTTAATCTATTGGATGTTGCATTGCATGCATATATTTGACAACATATCACGTATAAATGTTTTCCCCAATCATTAGTAGAGGCCTCTATCGAGACGGGCGGGATCAGGTGTTCAAATAAACATCTTTCTGATATGTACCCTCACCCCTTACTCGGATATCTGTGAGCAACCGTGTTCATTGGCATCGTGAGAGTCATTATAGACATAGAATGCTAAGGGTAACGAATTTCTTAGTATTAATGTCACTAGTTTGTGTCTTGGCATGACATGAAGTATTCGAACGGCTATAATTTTCCATAAAAATTGGTGGCGACTCCACTTCACCAAATTTCCGTTGGAGAAGTACCGCCGCCTCAAAATCCCAACGCGCGGGTGTGCGCGTCGCGGGTGGTTTGGTCCAAAATTTATCGATAATTATGTTACATTAAATATGTAAACGAACCTTTCTTCATCGTTTGACATACACGAGTGTTTGTCAAAATTCATGGATTGAATCACCAAAATTCCTTGATTGAATGTAGATTTAATTTTGTTGTTACTAATTTGTTTTTTCAATTTGTTTAATTAATTTGTTTCAAATTAATTGATTTTTAGTAAATTTTGATGTAGATTAAAGAGAAGAAAGATGCTCGATTTAATGTGTGAGAGGGGCAAAAATATTTTGTTTATTAATTATGTCGAGGACATTTAGAAAATTACATAGATAATATATGACACTTTCCTGCTAGAGCAAGTCAAGTGATTAAGCTGGTTGCTACTAGCTTAACTTTGCAACATTGTATTTTAAGTTACAACAATTTTAAGCTATTGAACTATTCCAATTTCCAATGGTTTATGTTAGAGCACATCAAATACAGGCCGACCCGTTCAGCCCGCTCAAATAGCGGGTTTGGACAAGAAAAGTAAAAAAAATAAACGGGTAACAGACAAGAAAACTAGGGCCGTTAGAATAAATGGACCGGCTTGGACTAAACAAAATTGCCTATGGACAATCCGCTAGCTACGCAATTAAAAGTAACTTCACAAAAGTCCTCAAAACCTCAATCTTCCACCGTTCTCTACTCATTTCATTTAATTTGTCCACTCTAAACCAATTAGGTAGCGCAAATGAATACTTATGTGTTACGTATAAGTGGTACATTATCGGCATTTAGTTATTTACACTTGATGTATAAAGATTCGTCGAGAATGGACATGCTACATTGCTACCGAGATTGTCGTATAAAGATGGTACCTTTCAAGTATTTACAAGGGAGTGTTTGTAACAACCAATGCCACACAAAGACTAAGAAAAAAATGAACTTTTGATATTTGTATGAGAATGTTGCAAACTTATGTTTTTTTTACAAAATCTAGTAAACTTATCTTTTGAAAATTAGTATATTTTATTAAGTGTAAGCTTTTAAAGACAATTGCTAAGTTTTTGCGAGATGTAACGATAATAAACTCATTTTTTAATAGAAACACTAATTTTTGTATTTGATTTTAGTCGGGCCCGCGGCCCGGTCCGCTCTCTTGAAGTGGACGGGTACGGATAGTGGAAATCGACCCGCTTAGTGGTCTTAGGCTGTAAATTAAGGCTCGTCAGACACTTTTTTAGCTGTTGGGTCTTACTCGTATCAGACTCAAGCCCGCTTTTGATCAGTTATTGTACTTTATATTACTTTTATACTCGTTAATCATAGTTCCATAGTCTTTTTCAATTTTTTTTTTCATAACATAAATTTATTTGAATAATGGAACATTGAACCACTGGGCTAGTAGCTCAAACCAAGCTATTCTACATGAACAACTCCATTGGTCAAGCTACAAACTTGCAATTTATTAAAATTGCTTAAAAACAAAGGGTTTTTTCTTGTCAAACATAGCCTTTAAAAAAAAAACCATTTCCAAACACCACCTATAAAAAAAATTAGGAAACACGTCCTTTCATAACTTTTTTTTCTCAAACACGGCTTTTTTGGCGGATTCCGACAATTTCCTAATTAGTTACAATGGGGCGACTTTCTGTAATACTCCGTATTTTCTGAGTTAGGGCGCTTCGGTCGAGTAGAGGGAAGACTCGACGTGTAGGTCATGTGACTGACCGAGTAGATGGTGGAAGTTGGGGTAGCTCCTGTTTTGTGTCACTCGGTCGAGTATGTGGGTTACTCGACGAGTAGGCATCACTCGATCGAGTGAGGGTGAGCCACTCGGCCTAGTGGCCGGTTTGATGAGTAATTTACGTAACTTGATAAGTCGTGTTAACTGCCCTAAACTTCATTTTACAATCTCAATCACTTCTAAAGACCTCCCTAATCACCCTCTAGAGCATTTTGGCAAGGAGTAGTTGTTTGCATTCGGATTTCATCCTTCATTCGTATCAATCGCGTAGCAAGTCTTCACCTTCGTTCTCTATTTGTTTATTTGTGACCTAAACCTAATTTGGAGGATTGGGGGAGTTTTTAATGGTAGATGTTATAGAAATGATTGTAGTAATCACAGTTACGTTGTTCATATGTAGGTGACAACTTTCTATAAGAACATTTCTAGTTGATTTGCGTGTGTGTGACGGATCTGTGAAAAGGTAGGGTTTCCCTAATCAATACAGCTGTATAGCTAATTATGAGATGGTTATGATGTTGTGATTATATGTTGTGATTATATGTTTGTATGATTTCTATGATCGTGGTTGTTATTGCATTGTGGATGGTGATGAAGATTGTGGTTGTGATTGTGAAGCCATGTCGGGAGATGGACTTCACCCCCATGTATCACCTCTTTTGACTCCCGTCACAAGGGGGAAATGCACATTAATGATCCGGGTTCACTCATTGTGATGACTGGGAGTTTTTTATGTTTAGTGCTGCAAGCTGACATCGGAAGGGGTCGGTTACCTGTTTCGATGGGAACTCGGCTACTCGTTGCGATGAGAGCCATTGGTGTGCATGTTGCGGTTCGGACATAGGTTATCGGTGTTTGGGAGGATGGAGTATGGACTGGAGGTTTGTATGGATTATTATATGTAATTGTAGTATACTCTTGTGATTAATAGTAAAACTGTTACTGACCGTGTATGTTTTAAAAACTATGGTGAACAATTTGATATTTCCGGCAAATGGGGAGCAGTGAATATATCAAGTGTTGTTGATTGAGCTTGTTGTACGGGGATGGACGGGACACATGGCGAGTCACTTTATAGTAGCTTCCGCTAAGTCTAGATGACGATACATTTAGATTTCATTATACTTTGATTAAGTTGTATTCTAAGGATTTTTTTATTGTAATCGTATTATCACTACTTCACGATGGTACCTCCCTTATTTGTTAGGGAAGGTCTTACTAAAGGTTCGTCTATAAATGGAGGTGTTACAAATTGATATCAGAGCGACAATTTTGGAACCTAAAACCAATGAAACAAATGAACGTAGGGTGTCTAATAAAAATGAACCCAAGTAGGGATAGTTAGGGGCTGCCACAAAGATTCGGGAGACATTCTAAAATCGCACCATGGCCCATGCAATATTTAACCAATAACTATAGGGTAATGGGGGTAGAATGTATGTTATGTGATCTATGATGTATATTTGTGTAAGTGTTAATTCATGTGATTGTCGAGAATGTGAATGGAGTAATGTGGTGTAATGAACTTGCGATTGGAGTGAAATAATGTGTATGTAAGAACATGTGTTTACGATAGTAGTAGCATTTTGGAAAGTTGGCCTCCCAACCGCCTCACGTCTCTAGAAGAACGAGTAAAACTGCCGCAACACCGCCAACAAACTCCAATAAGGACATTAGACACACGAATGCAAACATGGACACAATATCAAATATGGCATCTCATACAACATACTATGGGAGTAACCGTATGTCCAAGAATCTCGACCCTCAAGTCATCACGACCAATACCATGTGACAATGCATGTCTGAATCATACATGAACTCATCATCAACCTCAATTACCATGGTGAATGGAAAAATTCTCATATCATAGAATCTAAGTGACAAATGAATACAAAACCCATATACAATACCGAAACCGAGTAGGATTAACCTACCTTTTAGCATTCTTCACAAGCAATCCAATTAATAAGCAAGATCTGTCTCATAAGACCGTCTCATCCTACAATATCACATAATAACTATCAAAATTCATCCTACACTATAATACAACACAAAACACCTTATTATTACCCCTTAATTATCCATATATACCTACTAATTATTAATTAAACAACCTAATTAAAAATCCCCAAAATCTAGGGCTCATACTAACTAAAGAAAGATATATCTTAACGTACAATGTGAATGGAATGAAGATCAAGGTGAACAATCCCTTAAACCTAGCTTGAATCCCATATAAGTGTGTTTATGAGGGTCATAGAGAGAAGGGATAGAATTTGGAGAGATAAGGAAAAAGGTAGAAATGAATTAGGGTTAGGAGTCAAAATATCATTTATAAGGTACGGCACAGCGTCACTCGGTCGAGTGACTCGGTCCACTCGGATGAGGGACGCTTACTCGGTCGAGTGCACTCTCTACTCGACCGAGTGGGACTTACTCGGCCTACTACAGGTTCACTCGGTTCACTAGAGGCTTCACTCGGTCAACTTTGATCTTCACTCGGTATAGGGTAAGGCTATATTTTACTCTCGTATGGCCCGTTATTCAGTCTGGTGGCCCTTCACGTATCCCAAGGTTCTCATACGGATCCCAAAATATTGACGTATTACAATCTTACCTCCTTAAAATAAACTTTTTCCCCGAAGTTATGCCTCAACTCTCATCTCAACATACTCATAGCTCTCAAAACTCGCTCTTGGGTATGTCATTTCTGTTATCGTCTCTCACTTGACTAGGTTTTACAATCTTTTAGCGAATACACTCCCTTACTCTCTTACACTTATCATACATATTTTTTTCTTTGACTCTTAAATTTTACATTCACTCCCGCTAAAGAGAACTTCGCCCCGAAGTTCACCGCTCGACTTTACTAACTCACTCCCCCTAAAAGGGTCAAAGATGGTAGATTCCCGGTCTCATATACTCCCTTGATTACCACATATGTCTTTCCTATATGATTCCGCTACTTACATATTCTATTACACGACCAACACCACTATATTCGCACGCCATACATGATTAACTATCTCTACATTTGTACAATGAAATTATACACATATAAGCTTAACATGCCACCTCTCTACTTAGTGAACATTACATGAGTAGGCCCAAATATCCATTATATTCATTATGTCATGCGTATATCTTATCAAATCCGTTATATGACTCCACATGTGTTCAAGCTCATCTTTACTTGTATAAACATTACCGCTTATCATCACCACTATCCTTGTTCATGCATTCAAAACTTATAACGTGACACATAAATGACACCCATAAAACACGGAATTATTATTCTCGTCGGCTTTTCCAACTAATATCATGGAAGGCGTACTTGTCATATTATTCATGTTATCACGCAACAATTATAAATTTAACCGCACTTGTATTTTTGAAACATGTCAAGCAATGCAATCAAACGTAAAAAATCCATGAAATTCTACGAAGTCAAGTCCTTTGGGTCGGCCACTTATTAGGAAGTTGGTATCTTCGCAGATCTAGGTCAAAAACACCGTGTTCGGTCGATAATTTCACGAAAATAGGCAAAACTGAGGCTACTTGGCCGAATAGGGGAGTCACTCGGCTGAGTAAAAACCACTCGGTCGAGTAGGTGTCTGACTCGGTCTAATAGGGAAAATGACGCAATTTCCAGAATTTGATCATAGGTCACTCGGCTGAGTAAGTTTGTCTACTTGATCGACTAGAAGGCCACTCTGTCGAGTATATGAGGCACTCGGCCGAGTGCGGCTGGGAAGTAGAGATTTTGGCCAAGTGTTGGTTTCTAAGCCTTCCTATTGTCACATACACAAGAAAATAAGTCTCCAACGGTGATTATCGCACCATTGCATCAAAGCAAGTCTACAAGAATTGGCCTATGGCTGGGTTACACACAATAAATATTTGTTCAACAATAAATCAGATACGAACGTTACACTATCCGAGTCAAAGAAAATGATCGAGTTAATGAGAGGACTTCTTCCTCTTCCCTAACTTCCTTACCCATCTCACTCTGGCCCCCAAAATGTTGGTCGATGTCTCCCCGCTTTCGGTGTTGTTCTTCTCTTGGTCGTCCTCCTATAACCCATTCGAGAAAATCTTCGCACTCTCAACCATCACAAGATTGCGACAACCTTGGTTTTACCCACCATCTAGTTGTCCATAAAGACCCTCGTGAAGGCCATCATCACCCTGGTCATAAACACCCTCATCAAAGCCACCATCGTCATAACCTCTATCCCCTTGCTCTGCAGCCTACGTGGCCGCCCGGGATGTACCTTCCTCAAAGCCACCTCCTTGGGAGGTGTTGCCAAAGTGAGTCGCGGCAGTACCCATCCACGGGTCACGCAAGTGTCCGACACCAAATGGGATATTGTTACCCCAATCGGATGGTTGGATACCATAGGCTTGGAATATCCCCGAAGTATCTCCCGGTCTAGTCCAAAAGCTAGGACTGTGGGCGGGCAGCACTCCTTTCTTATAAGCCACCTCGGTCATATGTCTCAACACCAAGTCGGTGTTCACCCAATGTATGAGATAGGGCATGGGGTAGTTGGGGTCATAGTTGAGCTCGGATTGGGCATAACCCCTAGTGTAGGGTGGGCGCATCATCGATGGGGATCTAGGTGCGGGCATAGGTGTGGCCATAAGAGTAGGCATAGGTCAGTAGGATGACGTAGAAGCTCGTCAAGCAGAAGGGTGAGGTGGGGAAGGCGTGAAAGTCCATAACCCTAATTAGACCTCTTTAATTAGATTATCAATTCCAAAAGAAAATATAGGATCTATGAAACAAGCATAAAATTAAATGCATTCAAATAAAAGAAGGGAAATCTTATTTCCTTACATTGGTTTGAAATAAAATATAGGGAATAATAAGAACTCCTTTCTTATTGTTCTTGAGCTTATAAGCAATGGATGATCCTCCAAATAATCGAAGTATCCAAAAAGAATACTTCCAATCAATAGCACCCAAGAACAAAACTCCAAAAACAAATTTGTATATTAACTAGATATACAAATTAGATAACCTTGATATAATATAAATACTACTACTAACTATTAGTAATAGTTTTAAAATATTAGAATACTAACTCTTAGTAAAATTTCTAATATTGAGAGGGTTTTATTTTTATAGAGATGATTCAATTTTCAAATGCATAAAATGAGCAAAAAGTGAACAACAAAATAAGAAGACAAACTTCTTATYTTGAARSGGGGTGGGYCGGCTAGGGTGTRAGAGGAGAGAGRTTGARTGTCATTCAAATTAAGCATGCTTGTAATGATTGTGTCTTGGCATGCCTAGTCTAGTAGTTAGCTTTGGAAAGCCAACTATAGGTTTAATTGGGAAGACAAACCTAGGTTGTAGAACCCTAGGAAATTCAGCCCATTTACTTARAATGCGTGCCAAAGYCGATTWTCATATTCGTCTCACGAATACGCGTAAATCTTTACTTAATCGCCTTACACGATAAAGAGTATTCCCAATTAATATCTCTAATAACACTCTTAATATATTTATACGTATACAGTTATACGTAAATATAATACGTACTAATACTAATCCAATTAGTCAATTTGTTCGATTTTATTAATTAACAATTAATTAATAAAATCCGTCTCGACCAATTTATTATTCAATTATCGCATAATTAAATAATAATTTCCGCCGGCACGAGTTCTTAACTCGATCTCTTTAAACAACTGAGTCTACTAACTTTTAGTCAGTATATATCAAGGTACTAATCAAACTGTATCTCATACAGAAGATTAGTTAATCTTTGGGGTTCGTTCCTCTAGATGTGACCGAAAGGGGTCAGATGATCACCGCCGTCATACGAAAATAACGTCAAACTCTTGTCAGCCAACCGTTATCGATTTATGTTAATCAACTGATGAGGATCAAAAATAAATATCCTCAATTGCATTCCTTTAAATGAGATTTATTATGTAAACACTCTATTGTGGAGGACTTCTACTCCAACAATCTCCCACTTGTCCGATACAAGTTGTGTGTTACCAATTCTCTTTTCCGTTTTAATCTCCCACTCAATGAAAGGTGTCTTTCAGCTTTCAGGTCACACTTGCACATGAACATATCGTGAGTGGTTTTCCCGATCTGGAGTTTGACTGCAAGACCGGAAAAATCTACCATAGATTACTTCCGAGCGTGGCCACGCATTTCCAGTCACAACTCCTCGAGTGGCCCCGAGATGTTTTAACCCAATGTAGGTGGACAATTCCTGTATGCCCTATCTATCCTTGCCCAATACAGATCACCATGACTCAGTAGATGCCTTTTGACCTCCTTTCACGGCACGACCTAGGAAAAAAACCAAAGTCACTCGGAAACGGCACTGACTCGGATAATAGTCTCCAGTCAAAAGAATCGACTCTTAGGAATATCATAGAAGTCCCCGCCACGACCAGACGTCTGTAATAGAACTAAGAGACTCTATCCAAGTTCACTGTCCAGCACGGTGTCATACAGCCTGCCTATGTAATCGATCAGTCATCTCTATGGCCCACATGGTGATTCATCAACCATCGATCGACATACAATCTAGTCACTCCGAGATGTCACCTCATTAAGTGACTAGGGACAAAATACAAAGTTCATCTTGTTCACTTGAATAATTTTAACATTGTCACACAATGCTATTCGGATAAACAAAGTATTTAAAATTAGTAAAAGAGATCATAAAAGAATACTTAAACAATGAATGTGATTATCATATATATAAAAATGATACAATATCCAATTTTATATATCCATAATCTAAACAAATTCTGGTACACGTCCCAATCCCATTATCGTCTGTCCCAACCTTAAAAATGTCAATTTCCTTTCTTTCCACGTAATCTCTTATTACATGGTATTTCCTTTATATGTGTCTTGATTTGTTACTAGACTTGGGCTCTTTAGCTTGAAAGATAGCCCCACTATTATCACAATGCAGAGTGATAGGGTCTTTGGCAGAAGGGACTACTCCTAGGCCATCCATGAATTGTCGAATCCAAACAGCTTCTTTTGCAGCTTCTGATGCTACCAGGTACTCAGCTTCTGTTGTAGAATCCGCAGTGAAGCTTTTCTTGAAGCGTTTCCAGCAAACAGCTCCTCCATTCAACATAAAGACATAGCCAGATTGGGATTTCATATCATCCCTATCAGTTTGGAAACTGGCGTCCGTGTAACCCCTTACACGCAACTCAGTTTCTCCTCCAAATACCAAGAACGAATCCTTAGTTCTTCGCAAGTACTTCAGGATGTTCTTTACTACTATCCAGTGACTCTCACCTAGCTTGGCTTGGTAAAGACTCGTCATCCTTAAAGAATACGTGATGTCGGGACGAGTGCAAATCATAGCATACATGATAGGCCCAACAACGGAAGCATAAGGGATGGTCTTCATGCGTTCAATATCCTCTGGTATAGAGGGAGACTGTGACTTGCTCAAAGTAATCCCTTGAACCATAAGAAGTAAGCCTCTCTTAGAGTCCTTCATATTGAACCTATCAAGAACCTTATCAATATAAGTTTCTTGACTTAATGCTAGTATCCTCTTGGACTTATCCTTATAGATCCGGATACCCAAAATGCGTTGTGCCTCTCCCAAATCCTTCATCTGGAAATGTTTCCCTAGCCACTCCTTTACGGAAGTAAGCGTCGGTACATCATTCCCGATGAGCAATATGTCATCCACATATAAGATAAGGAAAACAACTTTACTCCCACTAAATTTCATGTATAAACAAGGTTCCTCAATACTTCGAGAAACCACATTGTTTAATTACATGATCAAAGCGATGGTTCTAACTCATGGATGCTTGCTTAAGACCATAGATGGATTTCTTAAGCTTACATACCTTCTTAAGGTTATATGTGTCTACAAAACCTTCAGGTTGTGTCATGTACACTTCCTCTTCTAGGATCCAATTCAAGAAGGCGGTTTTGACATCCATTTGCCAAATCTCATAATCATGAAATGCGGCAACCGCTAAGATTATCCTAATGGACCGATGCATAGCGACTGGAGCGAATGTTTCGTCATAGTGTAGACCATGAACCTGAGTGAAACCTTTTGCGACTAGTCTAGCTTTGTAAACATCTACATGTTTATCCATGAC
>VHZZ01003077.1:80756-93175 GCA_009801015.1 Silene noctiflora | reverse complement strand
CTATCCAGCGTGGGTACCACTGGAGCCATAGGGGTAACGGCCGAGTAGGCCTCAAAGGTGGTCAACCATTCAGCTAAACGGGTGACAATGGCACCACAACTCAGGTACCGAGTCGACGAGGTAGCCACCAGGGAAAGGCTAGCACATACAATAGCCGAGGCATTGAAGTAAATCCTCGGAGCACGGTCAGGATTAAGATAAGAAACCAACAACATAACCTCGTGTGAGTTCAGCTTACTCACATCCTTCCTATCGTACAACAAACATGTCATGGCTCGGAGCAAGATCTTGAGGGTGACATGCTGAACGTCGTTGATCAACATGTTACTAGAGGTTGGGGCAGGCTTTCCCGTAAAGCAAGGCATGTAGCGACTCGCGCCACACTCGGTCGGGATATCCTTGTAATATCCCTCCTGCGGTGGAGAAAGGCGAAGGTACGTTGCAAACTGTTCTAAGGTCAAGAGGAAGGAAGTGTTCATCAACCGAAACTGCACGGTCTCRGCTATAGSATCATAGGAATAGGAACTCAGAAACTCAAGAGTGAGGAAAGGATAGGAGTGCTTCCTCAAATGGTACAACCCAGTCAGGCCCAAAGTCTCGAAGATATGCCTGACATCGGCCTCAACTCCCAATTCTACCAACACAACCGAATCCACACAACGAGTTGGCTTCATCCGTCTCTTAGCCAACTCCACAAAAACCTCCCTTTGCTTAAAATCAGCAAAGACAACAGTGGGGTACTCAGCCACGGCGGGGACAACCGATCCCCGACTACCCTTCCCAGACTCCCTCTCAGCGGCTCTGGAACGCTTGCTCTGACGGGTAGCGACATTCCTAGGCATCTGTTTCAACATATCATCAACAACTACTAAACATAACCAAACGTTTAGTTGCACAAACGGTTCACATGAAGGACTCATTAAACATGAAGCTTAAATGGGAAACGATCACATATTACACATCTCTTAGTCGCTCTAGCCAGCTAGTTTACAACACATACGAAAACTGTTTCAATACTGGTTAAAATGCCAAATTTTCACTCTCACAAGATACAGAGTGCTGTACTTGTCTCAAATCAACGTTTCAAAGGCTCATAGGTTACCAAAATTTGAAACAAAATTCATTTTTGGGGCACTTTTCAGACGAAGTTTTAAGACGGAATTTTAAGAGAATCTACCAAAACTAGCAGAAATTATCACAACAACAACACTTACCATCACATATTATCCCCCCGTATCCATGAATTTCAGAAAAACCCCAAATTATTTGCAAACCCTAGAAATTTCGATCCAAATTGATGCATAAATCGGCTTCTTTTGGCAAAGTATGACATGGTTAAGGATTAATTAAAACATTATTGTATAGAAACGTAGCAGCAATTACTCAAAACCCATGTTCATAACTCAAATTTTCGGATAGACGACGAACTATACATGTTCCAAACAAATCACCAATGAAAAACATGGAAGGATGCTTACCTTGAAGAGTTTACACAGCAGAGATGAGATAATCACAAAGAAGTACTAGCACACAAGGATTGATAGCAAGAAGATGACGGAAACAAGTTTTAGGGCTCTAGGATTGTAGGAATAATAGAAGAAATAATGAAAGGAAAGGGGTATATAATCGGTCGAGTGCGGTTACTATAGCAACTTACTCGATCGAGTTTAAGGGCTACTCGATCGAGTAGCCTCTATTCGATCGAGTGACTCGGTTACTCGATCGAGTGACCTCTACTCGATCGAGTWTGAGTTACTCGGTCGAGTCTACACTGGTCAGTTCCAACGTCCTTGACCCAACAACTCAACTACGCGATCAAGTACGGCTCGCTCGGTCGAGCATACACTAGCACTCGGTCGAGGAGAGTCCCAAAACACAATCAAAATGACGGATTCTACTACTAATTCCTGCAAAATAACATTGTGTCCCGAATTCGCATCGTAACAGGAGCTCGGCACGGGTTAATTCTATTCATTCCTATTCCAACACCACTTATATTACAATGTGGCAGCAATTAWAAATCACGTTAGTACCACGCTCATCACACTTTYCTATTCTCATACCATACTAGCATACACCCATAGACATACAATCCAATACAAGCATTATTCACGCACATACCACCTGTTTGTTCATCCCAAACTATAACGCATACACGAAAACATTTTACTTTTTATTGCTCAGCCATCCTATACCGTCGCATGTACATTCAGGTTTAACACATTACATACAATCATCATAGCAATACACTCTTCACATCATTTTACTCATTCACAACGTCTATAACACATTCATTACAACCATTTCACTATTCAGCATCAATATACTTTCTTTGAATCGCATTAGCAACTCCACCACCTCTAACAAGTTCACATTACTAGACCAAACATCCTTCATCACATCCGTGCACACACATACATCACAACACATACACTATCTTCATATTAGACTCAAGACACGATATTACTATTCCATACACACACTTAGGATACGCACATAACTTCCGGACTCAATATCCCATCCGAAGTGACTGGCTTAAGCACATTGGGGCCAAGATTTTGGAATGAGGGCGCCTTTTCACCCAAAACCGATCACTGAGGGGCTCCCAACTTACATACACCAGGTTTATTTTATTAGACTCACTACGTTCGTTGGACTCATTGGTTACAGGTTCCAAAATCGTCGCTCTGATACCACTTTGTAACACCCTCATCTACCAAGGAGCCTTAACCAGACCTTCCTTAGCAGCTAAGGGCGTTACCATCTCGGATTCCCGAGGCAAGTAATAATCAAATGTCGATAATAGAACATTTAAAGTGTTTTACAAGTGACTACAAGATAAAACGAAAGAAGAAATACAACTCATTGAACTATTATCTACATGTCTAAACCGTCGTGACTCGTCGTAACTCGTAGCAACTCGTCCCTCCGACACCCAGCAAGACTCCAAAGACAACCTGTCAAGACTGACTGCTCACCATACAGATCACGGCAGACACAACACAAAGAAAACAACAAAGAAATACCACACACGGTCAGTACCATACTAACATACTACAATAGTAATACAGAACACACAAGGCACCACACTAGTCCATCTCCTTCCCACACCACCTCACACCACGTCACATCACTGACTACACACCAAAGTGTGTAGCCCTGCCAGTGGGGGACCGCAGCTGCACCCACCTAAGCCCCGCTCGTCGCAACGAGCGCAAACCCTGTTCCTTAATTTGCACATCCTCTCCCGTGGCGGGTTCCTCGGACGGCGAATCAAGGGCGTGAAGCCACTCCCTCAAGTGACTCCACTCAGCCGAGGACGCACCTCGCAACACACCGATCACCACATCCACCATATAATCACATATAATCACACATCCATACATACACGAATATAACAACAATACCAATCAACAAGACAGAAACCGAACATTTTATCCACACGAATATCAACACAAGAAAACCCAAAGTACAGTACTGAGTAGAGAAACCCTACCTTTAGCAAACCGCAGCGACTCCGCCCGCAGCCTCACAACAACAAGCCATCACCGACATCCTATGACAACATTACGACATCTAACGCTATTACTACGCATATCACTAAACAACCGGCGATAAAGATGACAACCACTATATAACATACCTATGCCAGCCTTCCGGCGACAAGACCGCTCCCTGACTCACGCTCCCGTCTCCCAAGGTGACGCATCTCCCTGTATTCTCAAAAGGGCGAGAACGGAAGGAGAACTGGCGAGGCGACGACTTCTAGGTTTAGGAAAACAGAAATGAAATGATTCGGGTTTTCTGTTATCGCAATATATATTTTATCGCTGAACAAGACTTATTCGATCGAGTAGCAACTTGCTCGATCGAGTGCACCCTACTCGATCGAGTAACGAGGTGTTACAACTTTCCCCGACACTTGATCGTGTTCATAATGTATTTCACGTATTTCAATTATGGAAATATATAAGTGACCCCTCCCATGTGCTCGAAGCGGAAACAATAGAGTTGGATGATGCATTAACTTATGTGCAGACTCCTACGGAAATCCTAGACCGGAAAGTGAGAAAGACAAGGCACAGGGAAACGGTGTTGGTGAAAATTTTGTGGTCCAATCCCATCTGCTTATGACGTGTTAGTAAGAGTAGTTGTTTGTTTGCCTCTACCTATGCAAGTGTCTTGGGTAGTAAAGACCTTCCTTTAGCGTGTAGTCAGGCCTTGGGTAATATTATTAGAGTACCTTGTTAGGGTCGAGTGTGAATTTCGAGGACGAAGTTCGTTTTAAGGGGGAAATATTTTAATACCCGAGTTTTTCCTAGGGTTCACTCGGCCGAGTACTAGGAGTACTCGACTGACTGGAGCTCACTCGGCCGAGTAGGTGGACTGAGTGAGACATGGGGCTGTGCCATCTGCTTCTGTTTTGAGTCACTCGATCGAGTGGCCAGTCTCCACTCGACCGAGTGCGGTCGCTATCTCCGTTTCACGCAAAAAAGGCATGTGGACCTAACTTCCTTTTTTTACCTTTTCTTGGTTGTTTTGGCCTCACATTTCCTCACCAAATCTTATACTCTTATCTTCAAAATCCCTCAAAACACTCTCAAAACCTTATCCTCAAATATCTACTCCATACTTGTGAATATTTGTTCTCCAAATCTTGCTTTTGTTCATTTATTGACTTTGTAAGTGTAAGTCCTTTCTCTTTTTCCTCTTACCTTAGTTAGTAAACCCTAATACTTAATGGGTTGTCTTATGGGGTTTAATTAGGATTTGGTCTAATTAATAAGAGGGTTAATTAGAGTGTTAATTAGTATTATTGTTGTTATAGTATGTGAATGTGATAGTTAGCTAAGCATTGTGTAGGAAGAGACTTTGTAGAAGAGCCCTTCTAGATTTGTGGAGTTATATGTGAAGACTAGAAAGAAGATTGGGTTTCCCTACTTAGCTTTGTTAGTATGAATGTTTATTTACACTTTAATTGTCATGAATTGCATAATCCATGAAGTAATTGCATAACAACATGAGATGTGGATTCTTATGGTTTCTTGTCACACTAATTGGGGGTTTGTTCATATATGGTGGTTTTGGGTAAGTGTAATTGGATATCATAATCTTACTTGTTACATTAATTGGAAATGTGTTGCCCATTTGATTGGTTTAATGTCAAGCATGTGGAGATTGTCTTAAGATGGTTTAATGTGGTATGACATGTCTTAATTGGTAAATTGTGTATGCATGTCTCATTGTGGTTGTTGGAGGTTGTGGTTGGTGATTATGATTGTTCACGAGACGTAAGCCGGTTGGGATGTACACATTATTGGCTTGAGTCATGAAGGGACACGTGTAGTTGTGACACGTCGTCTGGCAGGGGTTCGGGTTAGCGCCCAGGCCCGGTATCACGGGTGAGTCTCGAATACCTTTATTGCAGGTTGCGGTCTGGTGTTTTGTTGGCGGTGTTGTGATGCCGTCACTGGGTTTGGCGTGGTGTGTTCTGGAGATTGGAGAACTTGTCATATTGTTTATCATATTGTTACATGTCACTTGCATTTCACATTCACCATTCATTTGATGAACATTTATATTATCATTGCTAACCAAAAATGCTTTCAAATGTCTGTGGTGAACCATATGAAATTTTCTGCTCATATTGGGAGCAGTGAATTGACAGGTTAAGTTTGCATGTATTTTCGGAGGCTTGGGAACGATCTTCATCCTTGTAGCCGCCACTTATTTTTAGCCTAGTTTTTTTACTATCATTAGACTCCATTCATTCCGATATAGTTGTACTTTGGGATTATTGTAGAATCCCCTAAATTATCGTTTGTCAAGTTAACAACAGCTTATCTATTTTAATATTTCACCTTAAGTACTTGTATTTAATCGGTTATTATCGTATGTTCGCACTACAAGCTTGGGAAACCATGTCTTTTAGCACTTCCATGGGTTGGGTTGGCCTTGAGGAAGGTGCCCGACATATGGGAGTGTTACAGAATGGGTTAATTAAGGATTTATCTTGATGTCAGCAATGTTGTGCATGTATGTTAGTTGAGGATTTCGTAGAGGAGCAGTTCTAGCTCGCTTTGTTTCCTTGTGATCGGGTTTGCTAGTTAGGTAAAGCTTCCCTACTCAGTTCTCCGTATGATTGATTATATGTTGATGTGGTGTTGTATGATTATCATTGATATGGAATTATTATGATCTTATTGGCATTGTAGTATTGATTGTGGAGCCATTGTCGGGAGATGGTCTTCACCCCTATGTTCGCCCCTTGTGGCTCCCGTCACAAGGGGGATGTGCACAGTAATGATCTGTATTCGCTCATTGCGATGACCGGGGCTTTAGGTGGCATAACTGCGATCTACCACTGGCTGGGGTGGGTTACATGTGGCGATGGGTAACCTGACAGGGCTACTGACTGCGATGTGTAGTCGTGTTCGGGCTATGGTTCGGACACTAATTCTTGGAGTTGGAGATGGTTGAATGTTCGGGAATTATTGTATTAGTTTATGTTGTTTGGTTGTCTTATTGTCGATTGTATGGTTAGCTGACCCTTTGTTGTTTTCCAAAACTGATGTGATCCATTGGGGAATAGTGAGCAGGTGTTAGCAGGTTTGGATAACTGAGCTTGTGTGTGACCTGGATAGGACGCCGCTGAGTCTAGCAGTTTCTATAACACCCCAATTATCCGGCCAAGACAATTGAAGGGTTACCTTCTCTATTTCCCGAGGTAGTGATTCAGAGATACAATCATGAAGCATTTATTATAAATAATGGTTTTATGAATTACATAAATGTAAATAAATGAGTAAAAATCATGGTACTACGACCCTCTAAATAAATCTATCTCATGCCGACTCGACTCCAAGTCTGAAGCTCGTCCCGTCTCCCATGCGACACCAAATCGACCTGTACATAAACTGTTCCCCATATGATCGGCAATATCATATGGATCAACACAGTCCACCCCGGAAATAGGTGACAATTCACACAAAGCCACAAACGGTCAGTTTCGATAATATAAGCATGTAAAACACGACAAATGAAATACGATTATACAATATGACAGTTACAAGAATGAGACTCGGTTCAACCAATACCACACCGGTACCGGGACACACCCACATATACCCGCAACTCGGTGACGGCACCGCCCACCAAAACAGCCGGACCGCAGTCCGTAAAAAGAAACTCCGGACACACCGGTGGAAACTGGCCCGATAGCGACTCGGATCCCTTGCTAGACGACGTGACTCAACCTCACGTGTCCCTCCATAACTCAAGCCATTAATGTGCACATCCCTCTTGGAGTGGGAATCTCCAAGAGGCGACTCAAGGGTATGACGGTCACCCAACCGCCTTACGTCTCCATAACAATCACAATATCATCACAACCTTTATTATATGCAACCATCACAATATGCAATGTACACTATACAACATGATATGCCAAACATGCCAATTCCGACACATATGAGACTCTCCGAGTCTTCAATTACCAACATGAGATGCAATAAGACTCATCTAATGCAAGTAATGACAAATGACCATTAACAAATATACACAATACCGAAACTGAGTAGGATTAACCTACCTTTTAGCAAATCATCAGTAACTAATCTTATCCGACACAATCCCGTCTCATGAAACCGTCTAGTCCTATACAAGTAACAAAATATTATCACAATACATCCTACACTATTATATAATACAAAACCCCTTATTATTACCCACTAATTACCCATATTACACTTTCTAATTACCAATTAATTACCCATAACCAAAACCCCTAAAAGTTAGGGTTATAAAGCACTAAAAAAGTGTAGATCTTACTTACTTAGGTGAAAGGAAGGAAGGTTAAGGTGAAAAATCCTCTAAAACAAGCTTGAATCCCATGGAGAAGGTATTTGAGAGGTTTTAGAGAGAAGGGAGAGTGTTTAGAGAGATATAGAAGAAGATAGAAATGAATTAGGTTTGGGTGTTTAAATCACCATTTATCGAGTACTGCACAGTGCACCCAGTCGAGCGACTCGGTCTACTTGGCTGAGTGCCATTTACTCGGTCGTGTACACACTTTACTCGACGGAGTGAAACTTACTCGGTCCATTACAGGCTTCACTCGGTCCACAACAGGCTTCACTCGGTTCACTACAACTCACTAGGTCTAGTCTAAGCTCTACTTGGTCTAGCGTAAGGCTATATTTTACTCTCGGGTGGTTCCTTACCAAGTCCGATGGCCCTCTCACATATCACAAGGTTCTCATATGGATCCCAAAATGTCCGAGTATTACAATCTTCCCCCCTTAAAATGAACTTCGTCCTCGAAGTCCGTCTCAACTATCCTCTTAACAATTTCACGGCTCTCAACACTCGTTCTTATCATGGCATTTCCGTTCTCATATCTCTTAATTGGCTCAGTCTTGCAATATTTAGCGAGTATACTCCTTTACACTCATACACTTATCATTCATTTTCTCCATTTGAATCTCAATTGTTACATTCAGTCCCCCTAAAGAGAGCATCGCCCGGAAGTTCACCACTCATCATCACTAATGTTCTCATAAGTCGCATGATAGGGTCCACAATGGTAGGCTTCTGGTATAATGACACTCACTTAAATTACTATGGATGTCCTCCCATATGACGATTCTACTACTTATACATTCTCCCATTATGGTATCTCGTAAGGTCAAGATATAAGGCCAAATGCAACGTTTGTGTCCTAATCCCGTACGTAAGTCTCGACTCATGTCACTATACGTCATACATGATTAACTATATCCATATGTACACAAGGAGACTATATATGCATACAATTAACATACAACCCTGCGACATTGTAACCATTACATGACTAGGCCTAAATACTCTTTATATTTGTTATATCATGCATATATCGTATCGAATCCGCCACATGACCCCACATGTGTTCATTGTCGCCGTCATTGCATACCAATATCTATGTTTGCCAACGTCATTATCCTCGTTCATGCATTCGATACTTACCATGTAACATATAATTGGCATTCATCAAGCACACAATTGTTATTATCGTTTAACTTTTCCACTAATATCATTGAAGGCATACTGTCATATACTGTCGTATATTGTCGTCATATTATATATGTTCTCACGTAAGCACTGGTAAATTTAACGACACTTGCACATTACACACATCAAGCAATGTAATCAAACGTAAACAATTCATGAAAATCTACTATGTCAGATTCTTGGGGTCGATATCGAGGAAGTTGGTATAATCACAATTCAAGGTCATATACCCCGTACTTGGTCAAAATTCATGAAAATAGGTCAAACTTATGTTACTCAGTCGAATATGGGCGTCATTCGACTGAGTAAAACTCACTCGGTCGGGTGTCTTTGCTAACTCGGTTGAGTAAAGAGGCTACCAGATTCTACCGATAGCCCACTCGGTTGAGTAAAGAGGCTCACTCGGTCGACTGGACACTCACTCAGTCGAGTGGATGAGTTACTCGACCGAGTGTCGCTGTGTCATGGAGCGGCGAACAATGGGGGTGAGACCACCTTTCACAATGGATAATGTGATATTGTTTGTGAGCCATTGTGAGAGGTGGTCTCACCCCCATTATTCGTCGCCTGCGTTCTCTCAGCGTAGGGGGGATGTGCACATTAAGGGACTTGGGTATTGTGGGTGGATTAGGTGGTTGGGTGCGGTCTTCCACTGGCAGGGCTACATACTTCGGTGTGTAGTCAGTTACTTGTGTTGTGTGGTGATGCGGTGTGGTGATGGTTGGTGGCGGTGGTGGCGGTGTTGTATACTTTACTTGTTGTTTACATTATGTTGTATATAGTTGTTCAGCTGACTGAACCCGTGTAATGTTTTGAAAACTGTGATGATCCATTCAGGGATGGTGAGCAGGTTGTTTAGAAGGTAATGACTATGATGGTTGCTGACTACGCGGTGGGGTTAGCAGGGTGGCGTCACGTTAGATCATAGCTTCTGCAGACGATAGTAGTTTACACTTTTTATTCAGTTCAGTTGTGGCCATGTACTCCGTTTGAGGAGAAGATTTGTATTCTTAAACTTTAAATATAATAATGATGTTTCTTTATTGTTTCTATGATGTTCACTACCTCGGGAAACTGAGATGGTAGCATCCTTGTACTTGGTGGTAGTCCTTAGTAATGTGCCTCGGAGTATGGGGGTGTTACAAAGTGGTATCAGAGCAACGATTTTGGAACCTAAAACCAATGAAATAAATGAACGCAGGGTGTCTAATTAAAATGAACCCGGGTAGAAGTTAATTAGTGGTACCTCAAAGGTTAGGGAGACGTCCTGAAACCGCACATTTTCCTTTACAACTTTGAGCCCGTCACGGGAGTGTCAAGGGACGATATGTGCTAAGTGTTTTATATGTGTGGCCTTGAGAATGTTGTATGTTTGGTATATGCATGATGGAATGAGATTAGAATGTGTTAACATGATTATTACGTTGATATGTTGGCTGGAATAATAGCATGCTAGATGTTTATATGTGGTTTTATATATGTATGAAAGCATGCGGGATAGCTGTAAGTTGCATGACTCGACCGAGTGGAAGGGACTCGACCGAGTCCCAGGCACTCGACCGAGTGGGTTTTTGGGGTGATTTGAGGCAGAATCCCTGCCAATTTTGCTCTCGACCGAGTATGCTGGACACTCGACCGAGTGAGTTTTGGGGTCAAATTATGTCACACCCTTGGTGTTTTGCACTCGACCGAGTGTGCGAATACACTCGACCGAGTTGGGTGCACTCGACCGAGTGTCCTTGGGCACTCGACCGAGTGCGTTGATGCTTTACTTTTTATGATTTTTAGCCGTAGGCTATGTGCTTACGAGTGTTTCTTGTATAGTACGATGGCCCCGAAGAGATCTTCTGCTTATATCAAGGCCTCTGAGATATCTATCGACGAGATCGCCAGGACGATCGAGCAGCAGGAGGTGCTCACTAAAGCACTCCGAACGATCGATAAGGGCAAAGAGAAGGTGGTGGATATAACCAAGATGAGCACCACCATTTCTCGCTTCAACCCAAAGGTGTATGAGGGCACCGAAGCGCCGCATCTGCTAGATAACTGGCATATGGAGATGGAGAGCGTGCTGGAGGTTGTTAACTGTCCAGAGGAGATGAAGGTGGAACAAGCTGCGTTCTACCTCAGGGATGAGGCTGATGTATGGTGGAATCCGGAGAAGGACACAACTAGGTAATTCTACAAGGAGTTGGGGGAACCTGCTATTCCATGGGCAGAGTTAAAAAAGGCTATGAGGCACCAGTTCATTCCTGAGCACATTAGGAACAAGATTTGGGCGGAGTTTGATTCTTTCTGCATGACTGAGGGGATGATGGTGGCAGAGTATCACCGCAAGTTCAATGAGCTGTCACGATACGTGGATGATCTGGAGATGAACAAACTGAGTCTGGCGATTCGGTTTGAGAAGGGGTTGTCGGTAAAGATTTTGGAGAGGCAGACTTCAGGGGTCCTTACCGATATCAAGGAAGTGTATGAAAGGGCGGGGAATGCAGAGAGGTTGGCCGAGATGACTAAGGAAGCCAAGGAGAAGAGTGGAGAAAAGAGGAGGGCTGAGAGCGAAGGGAATGGTACGACAAGGTTCAAGAAGGGGAACTTCAACCAGGGGAGGGCTTCCTCTGGGGGTTTTTGGTATGGAGGTGGTTCGCCATTCGCCGGTCGAGGTGGCAGAAGCTTCAATGGCAGTTCTGCGATGGTTTGCTTCAACTGTGGTAGCACTTGCCACAAAAGGAATGAGTGTACGAGTCTGGGTGGGCAAGGATTCCAAAGTCCAAGGCGGGGTGGTTTTGCTCAAGGGCCGAGTCAGAGTATGGCTAGCAACAGGCCAGCTGGGTCGTGGTCTAATCAAGGAAGTCAGGGGGAATCAGAGTGGCTTCAATCGCACCAATGAAGGGGGCTATCAGAGATCGAGTGGCGTTGGGAATCAGCAATCAGCTGCGAAGTCTACAGCATCGGCGAGCACGGTGCAGGGCAGTGGGCAGAAGAACAGTGGAAAACTGTTCATGATGGACAAGCAGGCAACAGAGGATGACGCTCAAGTGGTTACTGATGCCTTTCTTGTTAAAAACTCTCCTACTTTTGTTCTTTTTTATTCGGGGGCTACCCATTCGTTTGTATCTAAGAAGCATGTTAGAGTTATGGGTCAAGAAGTGTTTGAGTCTGTAAAGGATGATGTTTTTATATCCTGTCAGGAGAGTCGATATCATGTGGGAAGTTATATAGGGGGGTGTCTATGGTTGTAGGAGAAGTCGACTTCCCAGTCGATTTGTTCGAATTTTCTTTAAGTCGGTTTGAGGTCATAGTTGAGATTGATTGGCTATGGAAGTATAAAGCCACCATAGATTGTCAACAAAAGAAGGTCTCTCTAAGAG
>VHZZ01003077.1:6914-20177 GCA_009801015.1 Silene noctiflora | reverse complement strand
TCATCAAATTATAAATTCACTTGACTTAATAAAAGTCAATTTATACAAAATACTAATTATATAAATCGTATCTTATACAAATAATTAGTTTACAATTTGGGTATCATCCTTTATGTGTGACCGAAAAGGGATCGGTTAATCACCACCGTCTTACGACAGTAACTTCAAACTCTAGTCAGCCGAGCGTTATCGATTTACATTGACTAACTGACAAATAATAAATTATATCCCTGGTATCTCTTTTACAAGATTAATAATGTAGACGCACTATTGTGGAGGACACTACTCTAACATATAGACACACACACACACACACATACACACACACACACACACACACCACTTGACATTTTTTGACACAAAAACAAAATAAAAAAAACGGGAAGAGGAGGCCGCGGCTAGGGAGACGGAAGGACAAGGGGCCGGAGAGCGTTTTCTAGGATGATCTACCTGTCAAAATTCATCCCTTCGATCGTAGGTATAACCCCATCATTCTCTAGTTTATTTCTATGTTATTTTTATGCTTTTCCGTAAACCTTGTCCCAAGCCTTAAGAAGATAATTATAGTATTTGTGGGAATTGTTACCATTAGTTTAATAAGACGGTTTAACGACTTTGTTTGAGACGGCTTTGACCTATAAACTCCGGATACGGGTGGCGTTGGTGACGGGTTAGCCATGGGGGTGTGCTGCGTCGGGTTTGGGGCTGCTTGGGGAAGGACACGGGCTCGGCCTAGGCCGTGGCCTGCTAGGACCGTGAGCGTGGCTCGGTGTGGCTGGCTGTGGATTGGGCAAAGGGGTGGTCGTGGCTCGGGTAAGGGTAGGCCGTTTGCCTAGCTGCGGCCTGGCCGAGTAATTTGGGTCACGGGTGAAAGTATTGTTTTAGCGATAATTAATTTACGTTAATATAATTATATTAGGCGCAAGGTTGATAAAGGGACACTTTGCTAATTTGTGATAACCGCTACGACGAGATTTCAGCTGAGGTAGGTTTCCCAACTCAACTCGTGTAATTTGCTTAAACTTGTATGTTAAATGTTTTACGTGAGTTATCAATAATTGTTGTATGCGACGGTCTTGTACTAAGATTGGTTGAGATGACATCAAGTGACGATCTTATACTGAGACTTGGATGCAGGTTTTATGTTATAATAATAGTAGTGTGATGATATTTTATCGTATGGCGGGGTAGTGAATATATTTATGAGGTACATGATTCCAATTTTTAATGGTGTGGTGAGAAATGGCATCCCAAGTGGACCTTGGATTATAATGTTCGGGTGATTATACATGCAAGTTCTCATGTTTCAAGCTAAAAATGTCCGCAAAGGCACCTAGTGTCATCCTATGATCAACATTAAACAACCGGAAACTAACACCATAGATAAAGTCTTTATTTTTCGACCTATGAAACTCAAAGGAGCTCAAGAACTCTAAAGTAATTTGTGGGAAGGTCTTATAATTCATGGTGTAGGCAAATTTCATATTTAGACCCTTAAACAAAGCTTTGAAATGTTTATCTAGACCAGTGATCTTCAAAGAGGTATGATTAATGAATTTAGTAGCCTTCATACCTTTGCTTCTTAAGGATCTCCATTTTTGTCATTGTGTTTCGGTAGCAAATACTACATCCGTGAATGTAGGGTCATGCCATTCCGGAACATCTTGCATTTCGACATCCTCCGCAGCATGGGATGCCTCCGGTGCACTCCTCATTCTCTTTTAGGGACCTTGATTGCTAGCCTTTTTACGTGCAATGAAATTTATGAAAATTAAGATGAAAATTTCGACTTAAAAAAAGCATATAATCATCCAAATCAAGCATAATAGACCAAATTAGTGAACTAATTCAATCTACAAACAATAATAGAACAATATAAAACCAATTTCTAGCATAAACAAGTGGAAAATCAAAAACCCCCAAATTGATTTAAGGTTTGAGAAATTGGAATTAAAGAGATTAAATGGATGAAATTAAAGAGAATGAGTGTATAAACTTACTTGTTGATGCAAATGGATGAACAAACTTTTGATTCTTGTTGCTAAATGAGGATTTGAGTGTGATTGAAGGGGACAAAATGAAGAAAATGAAGAAGAAGGAGAAGTGTACCGTCCTTGTGGTTTGTGAAGCTAATGAACTATTTCCCAAAATCCCGTACTTTAATGAGGCTCATGGAAATAGAAAACCACATCCCCGATCGGGGACGCTCCACCCCGATCGAGGTTGACCAAGTCTCCGCTGTTTGACTTCCTTCATAATCCATATTTTTGTCTTGAAATTAAATGTTACGACCCCGGACGGGGTTTCAGCATGGGGTTGTGTGCCAACCCTCCAAATGACCTTCTTCTCATCTTCAAATACCTATAAATCACAATTCAAAATACCAACTAATCTAGAAATTATTTCTAACACTACGAAAACAGTAAATTGTCCAAAAATTTAAAACAAACACATGGGTTGCCTCCCGAGAAGCACTGATTTTACATCCCGCACGACGTAAGAAGCTTGAGTGGGTTATGCTTCCATAAGTAGAGGGGTCACGGAGACTTCCTCTACAACTCCAATGATCTCATTATCATAGTAGACCTTCAAACGATGGCCATTAGCTTTGAATTTCTTCCCATTGGCTGTTATAACTTCAACGGAACCGAATTTGTTGACATGTGTAACGATAAACGGACCAGACCACCTTGATCGTAGCTTTCCCGGAAATAATTTGAAACTGGAATTGAACAATAATACCTTGTCACCGATCTTGAAATCCTTCTTGAGAATCTTCTTATCATGCTATCATTTTGTCTTCTCCTTGTGAATGTGGGAACTTTTATAAGCTTGTAAGTGGAATTCATAAAACTCATTGAGTTGCAACAACCGTTTCTCTCCACTTAGCTTTGCATCCTTATTGAGTTCCCTGATCGCCCAATAAGCCTTGTGTTCCATGTCAACCGGTAGATGGAAATCTTTCCCATAAACCAACCAATATAGTGATGTACCAATAGGTGTCTTGAATGCGGTACGATAGGCCCATAAAGTGTCAACTAGCTTCATACTCCGATTATAACACCCCCATACCTCAAGGGACCTTACCAAGGACTACCTCAGAATATGAGGATGCTACCATCTCGGTTACCCGAGGTAGTGAACACCATGGACACCATAATGAAACAAATATAAAGTTTTACTTATTAAAAGGTTACAACCGAAAAATGTGCCAATACAAAACCAAACAAAAAATCCAACTGTGTTAACAAAATCTAGCGTATACGGAAGCTAAGACTACAAAAATGGTGATGACMCTGCCCCTGCCAAACCCGCATCAACAACAACAATGAAAATCATCATCACCTGCTAAACCGACTGCTCACCATTCCCGAATGGAGCACCACAGTTTTGAAAACAAACACGGGGTCAGTCAACTGTACAATAATATACAATATAATGCATAAACCAAACATCAAAAACAACCAGTAACCTCCATCTCCCATCTCCATCACAACCAATAACTGACTACACACCGAGGTGTGTAGCCCTGCCAGTGGGGACGACAGCCTTACCAACAAAATCCCCGCTCACGCATGAGCGAACCCAGTAGCGCCAAGAGAACGCAAGAGGCGAACAATGGGGGGTGAGACCATCTCTCGCAATTGCTCATAAACCAACCACGTCTAACACCAATAACCACTACCATCCACCACATACAACAACCACAACATATATATAAAATAACCAGTACAAAGATCGTCACATTAATAATACACTATTCCACAGGCAACTGAGTAGGGAAATCCTACCTAATAAGCAACTCCGAGCACGCATAAGCAATCAATAACAATTCTTCCTGAGACCGTCACCTACATACAATAATCACATACAATTACTAACTACCCTTCAATAATAAATCTAATATGCCCAATTACCAAATCCCCAAGTCAACCCAAATCTAGGGTTTGCTCAATCTATATTAACAATTAAAAGATGTAAAGAATACTTACTAACGAGATCGACGCGAAAACGGAAAGCTAGGACTCACAAACTATCACCCTTGGCTTGAGGAACGATTAAGATAATTAGAGAAGTAGAACGTGGTTTAGGTTTTTGTGAAAATCTTTTAGAAAAAGATTTGAAACTGATTCGACGTTATATATATATACACTTCTCCAATCATTTTATTCAAAACTGCGGAATTAACCCATCAGACCGGGTACTCGGTCGAGTACGAGCCACTCGACCGAGTGCAGCACACTCGATCAAGTAAGCCTCACTCGACCGAGTGTTAACACACTCGCCCGAGTTCCCAACAAACAAAATACTGACAGACTAGTCATAACGGCTACACGGTCGAGTACGCGCTACTCGGCCGAGTAGCCTAAGGTCACATATCTAATGTATTACAGTCTTCCCTCCTTAAGAACGAACTTCATCCCCGAAGTTCAAACCCATACTTGCATAACATGTACACCTACCACCCTACTATCCAACACCACTCCACTCTCATATTCCATCTTCGATACTAACCCACTCAACCAAGCCTACCTCAGCAACGCAGCTCACAACATAGCATCAACCATAGAATCGCCTTATCTAATTCCACTATTACAATCCCCCAAGCGAGAACGTCTACCCGAAATGAAATGTTACATTCTACCACCCTTAAAATGAACTTCGTCCTCGAAGTTTAAATACAGCTACAACTTAATCTATGTCTATTTGATTCAAAAGCACAACGTCACGGCCACCACCATTACTTTCAACGATATAAAACCACAAGTGTAACCTTAGTTCTACACTAAGACCTAAAACTTCCAATATACCGCAACATTTAGAGCCATCAAACTCCTTTTTGTTGCATCCTACTCCTCTTAAGATAAATGCTACGTCCTCGTAACTCAACTAATACTAGGTCCTAATTGATTCCTTCCCGTTATCACCCTCTCATGTCACAGATAACCTCCTATAACCTCAACACTGACCACCATTCCCATATCCAAGGCTCTGTCCCTCTAACAGCTCTCGTACTCGTAAACATTCTGCACACCAGCTAACCCTTACCACAAAATCTTCAACATAACCACTACTTCAACTATTCAACATTACCGCACAATCACATTCTTCTCTATACACGCACCTATCCCCACGATCATAACTTACGACCCACAAAAGAGACAGGCATACTAGATCCTAAAATGTCCCCTTTTTACTGTCGCCCAACTCTTCCATAACTTAACATGACACTAACTCTCAGTTCTCCATACTTACTTCCCCGACAAAGATTATGAACCACCTGCAGCTTTCAGCTCGRTACACATATGCTCCACCAATTACTTGCCACAACTATGTCAACAAAAGTCTCATCTAACATAAGATCGAACGTACTCCAACAACCTTCCCCAACTATGTTTCAACGACAAGATATCACTGTAACTATGACAACAACGACTACATGTGAAGCTTTCTTCCATATTATACTCTACCCTCGCCCACAAACCAAAACACAGGAAACATCACAAGATAAGACAACAACCGATATGGCCATACAAGACTGACAAATTCTTTCAAAATTTCGCCTCACAAGTATCCCACCTACTCCACCACAACCGATGACATCATCGCAACACCGCCACCAACCATCGCACCGCAGCGCGAAAGTACCCGCATCGCAACACGGAGTATCGTGCCTGGGTCGTAGCCCAGAACACAACAATCCTATTACCAAAATCAGAGTCTTGACACAACGATCATCTATCGACTCATTCAACCAACCCTTACCCTTTTTTCAATATCATCTTACTGGACCAAAAAACACCACGTAGTACACTGAATAACCGGATAACAACTTTATGGATATCATACCATACCACTACTTACGAGGTCAGAACCTTGCACAATCACTTACACACGTCATAGACCCATAATCAAATCTAACTAGAAATCTCGATCACGTAAGTTACCAATTTATAAAAGATATGTGTCACACGAGGTTAGCCTCAAATACTTTTCATAATACCTTTTTCCCAATATGCATAGTTACTACCACCTGACCAAAGTGAACACATATCCAATACTCAACTTATGACCAACGCTCCCTTTCTCGACACCTTATGCTCCCTCGCAACCATGAATACCAATTCCTGTAGCAAACTCCATTAACCGTATCAACCATATTACCCCAATATCCATACTAATTATGTCCGTGATCATTATACTCCCTTAACTTACCACTAACTTCTCATATCTTGCAAATACTCTACCAACTCCTTACTCCTTTAATTTCTCAAAACCCATGACTGACATGTTGTCCTAAAACTCCTATATAACCGTTAACTCACCCACTCATGATAGTACCTTACATCTCCATAATTCCTTACTTTCATGTCCCGCAACTTTTATGAACATACACTCAACTCACTACCATCCTTCTTGTCCCATCACACTTGACAACACCCATGATCCACTCAACTCATTACTCCTATTACCCAGCTCTTTAGTAATCTGGTTACCTCTTCATGGCTCCAAAACTCAAATTCCATTAATTCGTATCAGCAACTTCCCATTCTTTCTTATCAATAATCTCTCTCCACATGCTACTCACTCATACACACCACTAATAAGTCCACACTTTCAAGGATTACTCTTTAATCAACTAACTTTTCTTTAATATCTCTAGAAACCATAATTCTTCTCATACCGCTACCTTCCCAAAGAACTACATACTAGGCTCACCTCTTAATAATCCAAATTCACAAGCACAACCACTACATACAAATCCACAATGCGACATCCATCGGTCTAAGCTCACCTAACACTCTTCTTTTCCATTTTTCTATCACTACCTTCCCTTACATATATCCTCAACCAACATAGTCATAACCATCTCCCACCATAAATCCTCACATCCCATATTACCACAATTCACCTCCCTCATTACAAACTTTTCCAACTTCACATTTCTCGAACTTACATTATCACTCACATCACCACTCGATCTTATACACCTATCATTACATTACTCGAATCCACGACTATATCACGCACCATATCTCACAAGTTGTACCCTTACCCCAATAACTCATCGACTTCACTTCCTCTTTTCACTATACATAACTATCACGTATAACTGCATGTCCTCCCCAACAACTCATACCCTTATTAAGGTGGTACTCTCCATGCTCTAGGATCCGGTAACTTACGCATCAGGACCAACACATAGGTAAACGAATGCTTTAATCCAAAACAAACATAAGAACATAGCCTACGACTCAAAACACCCATATATCCACCTAGAAAGGACACTAGGTCGAGTGCCAAAGACACTCGGTCGAGTTCAACTGATTCAGAACCTGGCCAGAAAATACTAGAAACGCACTCGGTCGAGTACGTAACGTACTCGGTCGAGTAACATACACTCGATCGAGTGCCTCGCATACTCGGTCGAGTAAAAACGTTACAGCACTTATGTCCGAAACACTCAACTCACCCACTCGGTCGAGTGCCAAGGGCTCGGTCGAGTAACCCGTACTCGGTCGAGTTCCCCTCACTCGGTCGAGTCATGCTATATACAAACAACCGTATGCTTAAAAAAAAAATAAAACATACACAACGTTAACATATTACTAACTCCATATCAATACTTCAACATATTCAACCATCAACTCATATCCACATACTTCACATTTCTCCATGCAACTCATACATATAACATCCAACAATCCATATAAAATATATAAGCAAAACATATAAGCATACGGCGATCCTTGACACCCCATAGTGACCGATTAGAAGTTGTGATGACAATTATGCGGCTTTAGGACATCTCCCTAGCCTTTGCGGTAGCCCTAAACAACTCCTTCCCGGGTTCATTTTATTTAGACACCCTAAGTTCATTTATTCATTGGTTTTAGGTTCCAAAATCGTCGCTCTGATACCTCTTTGTAACACCCCCATACCCCAAGGCACCTTACTATGAACTACCTCAGAATATGAGGATGCTACCATCTCGGTTACCCGAGGTAGTAAACACCATAGAAACCATAATGAAACAAATATAAACTTTAACTTATTAAAAGTTTACAACTGAAAAACGTGCCAATACAAAACCAAACCAAAAATCCAACTCTATTAACAAAATCTAGCGTATGCGGAAGCTAAGACTACAAAAATGGTGATGACACTGCTCCTGCCGAACCCGCATCAACAGCAATATTGGAAATCATCATCACCTGCTAAACCAACTGCTCACCATCCCCGAATGGATCACCACAGTTTTGAAAACAAACACGGGGTTAGTCAACTGTACAATAATATACAATATAACGCATAAACCAAACATCCAAAACAACCAGTAACCTCTATCTCCCATGTCCATCACAACCAATAACTGACTACACACTGAGGTGTGTAGCCCTGCCAGTGGGGACAGAAGCCTTACCACCAAAATCCCCGCTCAAGCATGAGAAAACCCAGTCCCTTAATGTGCACATCCCTCTGCGCCGAGAGAACGCAAGAGGCGAACAATGGGGGGTGATACCATCTCTCTCAATGGCTCACAAACCAACCATCTCCAACACCTACAACTACCACCATCCACCACATACAACAACCACAACATATACATAAAATAACAAGTACAAAGATCGTCACATTAATCGTACACTATTCCACAGGCAACTAAGTTGGGAAAAACTACCTGATAAGCAATTCCGAGCACGCATAAGAAATCAATAACAATTCTTCATGAGACTGTCACCTACATACAATAATCACATACAATTACTAATTACCCCTCAATAATCAATCTAATATGCCCAATTACCAAATCCCCAAGTCAACCCAAATCTAGAGTTTCCTCAATCAATAATAACAATCAAAAGATATAAAGAATACTTACTAACGATATCGACGTGAAAACGGAAAGCTAGGACTCACAAACTATCACTCTTGGCATGCGGAACGATTAAGATGAATAGAGAAGTAGAATGTGGTTTAGGTTTTTGTAAAAATGTTTTAGAAATAGATTTGAAACTGATTCTACGTTATATATATACTTCTCCAATCATTTTATTCAAAACCGCCGAATTAACCAGTCAGACCGGGTACTCGGTCGAGTGAGTACGAGCCACTCGACCGAGTAAGACACACTCGACCGAGTGCAGCACACTCGATCATGTAGGCCTCACTCGACCGAGTTCTAACACACTCGCCCGAGTTCCCAACAAACAGAACACTGACAGACTACTCATAACAATTACTCAGTCGAGTACGCCCTACTCGGCCGAGTAGCCTAAGGTCACTAATATGATGTATTACACCAATCCTTCCTTGATTTGGCAACAACTTTCTCAAGTATGGACTTGAACTCACGATTTGAAACTTATACTTGGCCACTTGTTTGTGGATGATAAGCCAAGCCTCCTCTATGGGACACCCCATACATAGCTAGAAACATGTCAAGTAATTTCTCACCAAAGTGAGTGCCACGATCAATAATGACCGCTCTAGGCACACCAAATCTTGGGAAGATGATCTTATTAAATAAGTGAATAACGGCTCGATCATCATTGGTGGGAGTAGAAATCGCCTCTACCTATTTAGAGACATAATCAACGGTGACCAATATGTAATAATTGCACTTGGATGAAAGAAACGGACCTTGGTAATCGATACCCCACACATCAAACACCTCCACTTCTATGAAACCATTCAAAGGAATCTCAAGCCTTCTAGAAATCGAGCCCGTTCTTTGGCAAGCATCACATGCCATCACATAGTTCTTGGCATCTTGGAACATGGTTGGCCAATAAAAACCGGATTGTAATACCTTGGAAACGGTCTTGGATGGCCCATGATGACCACTATAATGAGAAGAATAATATCGTTTAAGCACCCCCTTCACATCCCATTACTGGACACATCTCCGGAATAGCCCATCGGAGAAATGTTTGAACAAATAAGGATCATCCCAAGGAAAGACCTTGGCATCATGCATGGAATTCTTCATTTGTTGATATGAAAGGTTGGGTGACAATTCCCTTCCAACTAGATAGTTGGCAATATCGGCATACCATGGTGTATTGGCATCCAACATCATTAAAGAATCATTGGCGAAGGACTCATCAATAGGTATCTCAATACCTCCATTATCATACTTCAATTGGGATAAGTGATCGACAACAACATTTTCGGCCCCGTTCTTGTCACGAATCTCTAGATCAAATTCTTTCAAAAGCAAGATCCATCTTATAAGCCTTGACTTGGTCTCTTCCTTGGCTAGGAGATTCTTCACTGCGGCTTGGTAGGTATGAACAATAACCTTGGACCCAATCAAGTAAGAGCGGAATTTATCTAAGGCATAGATAATAGCAAGTAGCTGCTTATCCGTGGTAGCATAATTAATTTGAGCCACATCCAAGGTTTTACTAGCATAGTAGATAGCATGAAGCACCTTGTTCTTCCTTTGTCCTAGCACGACACCTACCGCATAGTCACTTGCATCACACATGAGTTCAAAGGGCAAAGTCCAATCCGGTGATTGGATGATAGGTGTGGAGATCAAAACCTTCTTAATCCTATTAAAAGACTCAAGATAAGCATTAGTAAACACAAATGGAGCATCCTTTAAAAGGAGCTCGGTAAGGGGTTTGGTAATCTTAGAAAAATCTTTAATGAAACGGCGATAAAATCCCACATGGCCCAAGAAACTCCTTACACTTTTGACATTTACCAGTGGGGGTGGTTGTTCAATCACTTGGACCTTAGCACGATCCACTTCAATACCTTTTTTGGAGACAATATGACCAAGCAACACTCCTTCATTCACCATGAAGTGGCACTTCTCCCAATTCAAAACTAAGTCAACTTCTTCACGACGCTTCAAAACTTTAGCCAAGTTAGTAAACAATGCATCAAATGAACATCCATAAACACTAAAGTCATCCATAAACACTTCCATGATTGATTCAATAAAATCAGAAAAAATGCGTATCATGCAACGTTGCAAAGTATCGGGGGCATTAAAAAGAACAAAAGGCATCCTACGGTAAGCAAAGGTACCATAAGGACATGTAAATGTGGTCTTCTCTTGGTTATCGGGATGAATGGGTATTTGGAAGAACCCGGAATAACCATCTAAGTAGCAAAAGTACTTGTGACATGCCAACCTCTCCAACATTTGGTTAATAAACGGTAATGGGTAATGGTCTTTCTTGGTGGCCAAATTTAACCTCCTATAGTCAATGCACATGCGTCATCCCGTCACAATTATATTGGGGATGACTTCATTTTTATCATTTTTTTACTACAGTGGTTCCTCCTTCTTAGGAACCACTTTGACTGGACTAACCCATTTTGAGTCGGAAATTGCATAAATAATTCCCACATCTAACAATTTATGACCTCCTTTTTAACCACCTCTTGCGTGTTTGAATTTAAACGTCTTTGACCTTGAACACATGGTTTATGATCTTCTTCAAGATGAATTCTATGCATGCGAAAATTAGGGCTAATGCCCTTCAAATCTTCAAGTTTATAACCAATGACTTTCTTGTGAATCTCAACACTTTTAGCAATGAAGACAATTGACTCTTACTCAAATGAGCAATGACAATGACCGGACACATTTTCTCCTCGTCTAGAAAAGCATATTTCAAATTTAAGGGGAGGGGTTTAAGTTCAGGTATTTGTACCTCATGGTCTTGAGGAGCAGAAACGAAACCTACAAATTGTGAACTTTTCTCCAATGGTAGCTCCTCTCCATCCAAGTCAACTTCCAAAGCTTTTATATCTTGCCTCAAAAAGATCTTTGCTCAAAGATCGAGGCAATGAGTCATCCACAATAATATCAATAACATCTAAAACCTCTATGGAATAACACGACTCCTCAAGCATTGGATTATTCATATTATTATTAAAGTAATATGTGACCTTGTCATCACCAACTTCCAATGTCAACTTACCATTCTTGACATCAATGACCGCGCCGGCGGTATGTAAAAATGGCCTTCTCAAAATAATTGGGATATGTGAATCCTCGGCTACGTCTAGTGATGGCATCGGGCCGGGCTCGGGCCGGGCCGGGCTGGCCAGGGGGCGGGCCGGGCTCTTCTGGTCAGACCCGGGCCAGGCCAGGGGGAGGNCTAGTGATGGCATCGGGCCGGGCTCGGGCCGGGCCGGGCTGGCCAGGGGGCGGGCCGGGCTCTTCTGGTCAGACCCGGGCCAGGCCAGGGGGAGGGCGGGCCGGGTCGGGCTTGGCCGGGCTGGGATTATGTCTGGCCCGGGCCAGGGGGGAGGCCGGGCTGGGGGCAGGCCAGAGGTGGGCCGGGTCTGCATATTGTAACCAGGGTCAGGCCAGGGAAGGGGGCGGGCTGGGGGCGGGCTTGGCCGGGTCGGGCCGGGCTGTCTGCTCGGGGGCTAAACAAGGCGGGCCGGGCCGGGCCAGGCTAGCCCGTGCTGATGGCTATCCCTAGCTATATCAAGAACAACAAAGTCAACTGGAATGAATAATTTGCCAACTTTCACGGGAACATCTTCCAAAACACCCAAAGGGTGTTTTTGTAATACTACGATTTTCTGTGCCTGTAGCTACTCTATCGAGTAGGGCTTACTCTGTCGAGTAAGTTATGTCATTTTTGGAATCAGGCTCTGCCTAATGGGTACTCAATCGAGTAGGGATGGTACTCGATCGAGTAAGGGTCACTTGATCGAGTAAGTCACTTGCTCGATCGAGTAAGGGTCACTCGATCGAGTAAGTCACTTGCTCGATCGAGTAAGTCAGTCTTACGGGTTTTTAGTCGGGCTTTGTTAATAACGCGAGATGTATATGGTAATATGGTTGACAGTTTATTTTATTGGGGGTTTTGGGATAATTGGAGGTTGTATGGCAGGGTTTGTGATTGTGTGATTGTATGTTTGTATAGGAGGTGAATTCGTATAGGAGCATTTCTGAGCATTGATTGATACGTGGTGATTGTTATTCAAGTAGGATTTCCCTACTCGGTTACTGATTTTAAGTGTTTGGCATTGATTGTATTGTTTATTATGTTTATGGATGTTTGGATTTTTGGATGTATGTTGTGGTATGGTGGAATCATTGTACTGCCTGTGTTGCAAGGTGCGTCCTCGACTGAGTGGGGTCACTTGCGGGAGTGACTTCACGCCCTTGAATCGCCCTTCGTGAAACCCGCCACGGGAAGGGATGTGCACATTAATGAACATGGGTTTTCGCTCGGATAAGATGAGCGGGGCTTAGGTGGGAACGGCTGCGGTCCCCCA
>VHZZ01003076.1:89964-116822 GCA_009801015.1 Silene noctiflora | reverse complement strand
TAACCAAAATAGACTAAACAACATAAAAACGGTACACAAGACTTACCCACGAGACAACGATCACAACGGCGTAAAGAACTCCGAAAACCGACAACCCTAGCCTTTGTATTTGCTAACAATGCGAGGAAGACACACACCTTACGTTCTCTCTTTGCTTTTGAAAGGTTTTAAGAAAAAGATGGATGTAAAATGAAAAGAAACTGTCGACCAGATTAATCTATTAATCTCGCGTTATTAACAAAGCCTGACTAAAAAGACCCGTAAGACAGACTTACTCGATCGAGTACCCAACAACCAGACTCTGATTGTAAAACGCACTTACTTACTCGACAGAGTAAGTCCTACTCGATAGAGTAACCAACGACACAGAAAACCGTATTATTACAGTATATAATAGTGTCAAAACGGAAGGAGAATATAAGGTTTTAAGCCCACAAAGGAGGCATCACTCTACCAATGTGGGAAGAAGCGAAAAAACAAGAATTGGCTTTTGAGCTATTATACCAACAATCCCCCCACTAATGGCGAAAAATACTCGGAAGAAAAGAAAATGTTCTGGGTAAGAAAGACCTGTGTACATAAACGTCAATATCTTTCGATTGAATTGACACGTAGGTGACTCTTTGTCTTGTCTCGGTAGCATCTTGAGTCATTACGGACTCATAATCCATCCTATACAATAACTTAATCCACCAAGAGCATCTCAACAACACCACCAAAATAGGTAATGGATTTTTTCACATGACCGATCAAGTGCTTTTAAACAACACTACCAACATTAGCTATGGATCAATAGGCACTACCGTGCGCCATAGGAATGAGATGTGTAGTGCATACCAAGGTCATATGAGATGTGTAGTGCTTACTCTTTTGGTTTAAGGGCTTGAGTCTTATTCCACATGACTAATTAATTATGACAACCTCATTAATAACAAAGCGTCTTGCTTATGACAGACACTATCCGTCACAAGCTGAAGACGGATAGTATCTCTCTCACAATAAAGCAAGTGGAAGGGCAAGTGGGGGAAAATGAAACACTCATGGATAGTGTCACTTGCATATTATGAGAGGGACACTATCCATCTTCAGCTTGTGACGGATAGTGCCCGTCTTCAATGAGAATTGGTGCCTTGGTAATAACCCCTTAGTAAAATGGTCTCCTGGATTTCTTTCTAACCTCGCATAATTTACAAAAATCACTAATTTTTAGGAGTTGTTTCACTATACCATGTCAAATGCCAAGGTGCCTCTGCTTACATAAATAGGATTATACATAAATAGGATTATACATCGAGTTGTATATAAACATTGTACAATTCAGCTTGTGACGGATAGTGTCCGTCTTCAATGAGAATTGGTGCCTTGGTAATAACCCCTTAGTGAAATGGTCTCCCTGATTCCTTTCTAACCTCACATAATTTACAAAAATCACTAATTTTTAGGAGTTGTTTCACCATACCATGTCAAATGCCAAGGTGTCTTTGCTTACATAAATAGGATTATACATCCAGTTGTATATAAGCATTGTACAATTAAGGTATAAGTATCTGAGCTTATGTGTATTTTTTCTGAGCTAATTCAAGGTTTATAGTTTTATTGTGTAAATGGATGAGTTCAAATACTTTCTAATAAACTTCTAAAAAAACTCGAATACTTTATTACAAAGCTCATATTCTACACCGTACAACTGGTACATCTGGTGGTATAGTCCATGAATTGCTCTGCTTATTATCAATTCTGGAATTAATTGACTTAATTATATGTATGGATATAATTTATTGATTTTCATATTCAATTATATTTACTTGTCCTATTTACATAAAATTCTTATAAATTTAATACAAAAATTATATGATAAAATACGTTATTAATGAAGGCAAAATGATTACTTATTCGATAAATGCATATAAAGAGTAAAAGAAATTCACAAATTCTTATATACGATGCAAATATCTGTTTTCTACTTAAAACAAGATAACTATGATAGATGAGGTAAACAAAAAATGCCTGGAAACTAACACAAAAAAAGTTAGTCTCCCTTAAGCAGTAGTATCTGTCTTACCATTAAAACGAGTTGAATATTATATCACTTGAGCATAAAAGACAAATCTTTCGCAATTTTCATTTATTATACTTGTATCTGATTCATACTAATTGACCAGTTTTAAGATTATGAGAGATACACCTATCTTAAACAATAATTTGGGTAAAAATAAAGAGTCTTATTTATGCAAATAAAAATATACTAGTCTAAATCTCGAGCAATAAATGCGCGGTATATACAAACTTTTACTTTTTACGGTATTAATTATAGATTTTTGATTAATATTTCCTTAATTTTCATGTTTCTCTCATTGTTAATATAAAGTTAATCAAGAGAATTGAGTAATTTAAATAAACGTGTACATTCAAAAAAATATTTTAATATAATGATTTTATTTTATAAATTTTCTCAAATTATCTTAATAATTTTTTTTTTGTCACGAACTTAATAATTACAGTTTAGGGTTATGTATAGTTTATAGTTTTAAAACCAATTTTAATTTATTTTAGTTAAAGATTATATTTTAGAAGGGTTTTAATGATGAAATATTATTTTTTAAATGAAAGATTAGTTTAATTAAAAATAGGGTTATTTCATATGAATAATTCATCCTATGGGTGACCTGCTTAAATTACTTCATCTTTAAGTAATCAGAATTTAATCCCTCTTATCCCCCCCTTTCTTCCCAGAACACACTAGAGTGACCGACAACCTAAACAACAAGTTAACTTATGTTTTTAAGGGTTAATAAACACCTTCATTATTTTACAAGAATAATCCAAATTATGAGTGACCTTCTTATAATATTCCCAAACTATATTTAATCTCATAATAAACACTCATCCTCCTGCAGTCACTCCTCCGGGCCCAACTCCCTCCATTCTCCTCTTTTCTCTTATTCTCTCAATTCCAACCTTATCAATGGACAACCGAACCTTGCAACTAAGTCGTCCTAACCTGCATAATAAATTGAAGATATGAAATCAATCCAAAACAATCAAAACTCGAATCAAAACCAAAATGTCATTATCCGCAGCAACAATATATGCAACAACAATAGCATCATCCTCTTCGATCACCTCTCCAAAAATTCCCACCATCAAAGACCCCACCACAACAACCACCCCACCGCCACCACCAAACCAAAACGACGACGACGACGACGACAACAACAACAACAACAACAACAATCCTTTAGCCACCTTCTCCAGAGACCCAATATTCTCCCTATTCCTATTCCCAACATTCTCATCAACTCAATTCTCATCATAAGCACTCTCTTCCGCCACCGCCGCCTCAATCGCCGAACTTTATGGTGATTAGGTGGTAAAAAATGCATGACGGTGATACCATGGATTAAAGGATGAAGTAATTTAAGCATGTCACCAATTAGATGAATTATTCCTATAGAAATATTAGTGGCCACGTCATTTTTCACCTGTTATAGCAGGTCGAAAAAACAAACAAGTTTGTTCTGGAAAGGAAGGAGGAATATGAAGAATTAAATTCGGATTACTTAAAGGATGAAGTAATTTAAGCAGGTCACCCATAAAATAAATTATTCATATGAAATAACCTTGTAAAAAATAATCTAACTTATTTCCATACTTAAATTAAAACATTTAAATAGAAGACTTTTTAAAAATCCTCATTCTCTTAGTAGATAAAATTTTTTGACCCGTTTTACACCTTAAAACGACTACACCATCCACCTAAGATAGACTTACCGAACTAAAATAAACCAAGGCTCTAGAAAAGTCCTAAAGCCATCGTTGATCGTTCCAACATAACCATTTTAACGGCCAAGAATACAACCGTGAACGCGATAAATCAAGTACACAAAAGAGTAAAGTGAAAAGACGAAAATGTCCTTAGTTCCGGTCACCGTCAACGACGGTCCGATAATCGCAGAAGTGGAAATGGGAGCGGACACATCAGCGACCACCGTACGCGCCACCGTCGTCCAAGCTTCTACCATCTTTTACGACACTCCCGCCACTCTCGGTACTCTCTCCCTTTCCTAATTACTCCCTGTCTCCGTCATTTGTTTACCTTGATTAAATTACCGTTCGCAATTCATATATAAGGTAAACAAATGGCTGAGACGTAATAATTCTTTTCATGATTATTTTATTCAGTTTATTTGCTCATTTTTGTGATTACCGTTAATTAATTGTTGTTGATATTAGTTTAATTTGCGTTATTGTGATTGTTGTTTATAATTATTGATAGGAAAAACACTGATTTTTTGTGTAAAACGGTTTTATACTAACACCGAACCAACTCGAAAATGATTTCGAAAAATGCAAATTCTTGTGTAAGGCCGTTTTACGCAAATTTAGTGGAAAGTCGTTTTACCACGCCGGAGCAACTTGGAAATGACTACTTTTGTTATAAATTGATACCTAAAATCAAAATCCACATTTTTTGCTGGCAATTTTTGACATGTCTGTGGCACATTATATCCGCCACATTCGTCATTAAGAATTAGAACGACTAAATTTGGCCAGATATACTTAGAAAAGCTGATTAGCGGTCTAGGAGGAGTGGGGAAGTGGAAGCGAGACTAGTTGAATCTGTATCGGTGTGACTGTGAAGGAAGCAATCTAAGCAGGATGAAGGAACGCGATAATTGAAAGTGATTGTCAAGCAGTTATCAATGCGCTTAATTGACGTGGAACTAGTCGTGGTAGCTATTTGAAGACACTTTAGCACGGTGTATATTTTTTTATGTTGTCTGGTAGCTAATGAACTTGATCACCTTAATCCGTTGGTAGTAGGTAGATGAGGTTGGTTTTGCAATGTTCCGGATCAGGCTGTTCGGCTGTTTATGTTGATCCAGTTAATGAACTTATGATGTAAAAAAGCTGACTGCATTTGACTTTAGGTACCAATCTGTACAACAGTGATATAATACGTAGTAATTTTTTTGGTAAAGAATTATATTCGGTACTCACGTAATAATTAGTAAAAAATTGCATATAACAAGTGGTTTTTACAAATTTTTCCTTACTTTGATCCCGTTTCTTTTTTTGTTTTATTTTCAATTTCCGGATTGGAATATGATCTCATCAATTATGTGGACATCGTTGATACATATTTGATGTCTAATTTTACTGATTATCTCTCATATTTAACAGTCTGCGAGTGTGAATTGCTACATATAAAAAGTTGAAATCATAGGTTTAGGTTAACCTCAAGTAATGGAGTCACAAACGCCATTGTTGAATGGCAGAGAATCTGCTAAGATATTTCGAGAGCAAATAACCAGAGTATATAATAGAGTTGTTTAAGTTAAAAATGAGAATGCAAGTGTCCATGAAACATGAAGGAGTATATATACAAGGTTATCAGCTACTTGTTGTCAGCTGTAACAAATTTTTGTTACTTCTAACTAACTTCATGAATTTCGGTCGATAGTTGCAGTTGCTGTCAAGACTAACACCTACCTCATAATGTAGATAAGCTTTGCCTATGCTCCTTAACACTGATGAGCTGTATCTCACTGTCTCGTAGCACAACTTGTTCTCACTGATGTAGTCAATATCCGAAGTTAAGGGGAGTCTAAACATAGATTAACGATCCTGCAATGTACGAAGCAATAAAGAAACTTAGAAAGAAGCTTGAAAATTTTAACTAAAAAATTCATATTTATTTTTTGTCTCGTAGGAGGGCAGTTCCCTTGTGGTTCGCCTCCTCAACTTCTCGCCATCTCAATTTATGTTGTGCATTTGACTTGACCAGCATTCCCGCACAATATCATCATTCTTCATATTAATTGCGTGTAAATAATTCTCTGTTTTTTTGTAACACTTGTTTAGAGATTTAATTAACGAGCGACTTTCACATGTCCTGATTTTATCTTCAATTTTAACCTTAGACAAGGCTGAGAGATTGTTAGCTGAAGCAGCTTCATATGGAGCTCAACTGGTTGTCTTTCCGGAAGCATTTGTTGGTGGTTATCCACGTGGTTCAGATTTCGGGGTATCGATTGGTAACAGGACAGCTAAGGGAAAAGAAGAGTTTCGTAAATATCATGCATCTGCCATTGATGTGCCTGGTAAGATTCGTAGCTTCTTGTCACCCTCTGTCCTGGTATATTCTGAATAACAGTTTTTTAGTGGCACTTAAACTTGTTGAACATTAATGTTTACAGTTTAAGCACTCAGTGCTAACTGAAGTAATTTGCTTGGAATGATTTCATGAGATGCTTACACCGATGAATGAATGAGCTTGTAGGCTATAGTAGATTTAGCGATCAACCAATCTGAATTTTTGTTTCGGGTATGGGTTGGGTATTTTCAGGTACAAATCATTTAGGGTAGGGTGGCATTTGACTTGTTGAACACTAATGTTTACAGTTTAAACACTCTGTGATTACTGTACTAATTTCCTTGAATGAATTCATTAGATGCTTACACTGATGAATGAAAAGGGCATGTAGGCTATAGTAGACTTAACGATCACCAATCCGACTGTTTGACTCATTGTATCATGTACATATCATTCGGGCCTGGTCAGCGTCTCCAGGTCTAAGCTACGGAGGCAGTATGTGCCGCTGCATGCTACTGAAGCAGGAGTGATTCAGCTTTGTTGTCATTTTTTATGTACATCAGAGATTTGATTGTGGACTTGCTTCTCTTTTAGTTGCTCGATGCTTGTTCCAGTTGCTATAAATCTGACATCCTTTATGTTTTTCTTGAGGTTTAATTGCTCTTTATTTGTCATTAATGTGAGTGCAGGTCCTGAAGTTGATCGTTTGGCAGCAATGGCTGGAAAGTACAAAGTCTATTTGGTGATGGGTGTAATAGAACGAGATGGATATACATTGTACTGCACAGTTCTCTTCTTTGATTCTCAAGGTCGATACCTGGGTAAGCATCGTAAAGTGATGCCGACAGCTCTCGAGCGTATAATCTGGGGGTTTGGTGATGGGTCAACAATTCCAGTCTTTGAAACCCCACTTGGGAAAATTGGTGCTGCCATTTGTTGGGAAAACAAAATGCCGCTTCTGCGGATGGCGATGTATGCCAAAGGTTAGCTGCTCTAGATTTGGTTCATTTTATTATTTTCAACCTCCACAGACGTTATCATTTGAATCACTAGATTGGATGAACCTTAATAGAAGGCATCTCACTCATGTTGTCTTCTGCCCTTTCTATTTATATGCAAGAGAAACTGCAGGGCATTATTTCTTCATCCATCCATGCGTTAAATTCCCAAAATGAGTGGATGGTTTGATTTGATGATCAAAGATGTCCGAATAAATATCATTTAATGCAAATCAGGGTAGGATACTGAGATTCTGCTTAGTCCTCTATATTATTGTTTAACAAAATTTGAAATGTCCTTGAGGATATTTGGAAGAACCTCTAGTTGCCTTGTGATAGCAGTTGCCTGTCTCCCAGACCCCTGTGGCCCCGCTCTAAATTTTAACCTCCAGATTCATGAAAGGGGTAGGTGAAGTATATTTTGAAATCCCTAAACCCCAGTTACTGTTCGTTCTCCATATGTAGCTCCGTCTTTATGCTGTATCCCTCACAATGATGATCATATCTAACTGGTTTATGCCTTCAGGTGTTGAAATATATTGTGCTCCAACCGCTGACTCAAGGGAGGTCTGGCAGGCATCAATGACCCATATTGCTCTAGAGGGCGGATGCTTCGTTCTATCAGCCAATCAGTTCTGTCGAAGAAAAGACTATCCTCCACCTCCTGAATATGTGTTTTCAGGAACAGAAGATGACCTTAATCCTGATTCTGTTGTATGTGCTGGTGGCAGTGCCATTATATCACCATCAGGGGTTATCCTGGCCGGTCCAAATTATGAAGGGGAAGCGCTTATATCAGCCGATCTCGGTATGCTTAATTCTTTGTTGGTGTTGCATCTTCTAGTTTTTCCTGCATAAGGGTGCACTTTCACAAGTCACCTTACTGATGCCAACGATGGGATACATGCTTCTTTCAGACGTCTGCTAATAGTGGGAATATAAAGATATCAGATTACATTCTCTAATAGATGACAGTAAGGGGAGTCAGATGGATGCAACTTTATCCCTCCGAAACACAGAGCTTCTGTTTTCGAAAGACCCATAATTAAAAAAAAAAATGTACTGTCATGACTGCTACTTCATGCAAAAATGCACAACCGGTTTAATGGGTCACTTTGGTTTATTTGGCTCATTGGCTGTAATATTGAGTCTTTGACTTTGATAGATGAGAACATCTTTGTGAAGTTTTTGATAATGGATCTGACTGGTGAAGAAAGTTTTAGCCGGTTCCTTGCCTACTTGCATATGTCTGTTTGCCTTTTTTCTTTCCCTTTGTTTTCTTTGAGACAGGGAGGTGGGGGAGGGATAAGGTGGTTATAGACGAGTTGTGGGTCACAGTCCAGCCTCTTTATTTTTGCCTGGCATATTGTACCGGAGCTAATTTTGCTTTGTGCTCGTCATTTCCTATTTCATGTTGTATTCATGTGTCTTGTTTGATTTAGGAACTTGCTAATAAGCTGATATCTATACACTGAATGATCCGCAGATTTGGGAGACATAGCACGAGCAAAGTTTGACTTTGATGTTGTTGGCCACTATTCAAGGCCTGAGATTCTGAGCCTTACTGTTAAGGACCATCCAATCAGCCCTGTTACTTTCACTTCGAAGTCTGAAAAGGCAGAAAAATCTGAAGGTTCTCACCGATAGAGATGACTTCTCCCGCTACATTCTGTATAGGTAGATCACAATGCTATAACTCTATGACACCGTCCTTCAGTATGTAAATCAACCTGCCTCTGGTAACTTTTCTTTGGTCTTATTGTAACTGTTTGATTAAACAATATTGCATGTTATCGCACTTGAACTTTCGCTTCCTGTATCTCACACAATTCCATGGGCACTGCTTAGTGTCTTAGTGATGTTAATTCCTTTGATCCGACACTTCAACCATTCTCTATGACATCGGCTTTCACTATGGAAATCTATCTGCGTGGATTAAATCTCTTTGTTCTCTCGTAACTGTTTGATTAATTCTCTTTGTTCTTGGTGCAACTGTTTGAAAAAACCGTTTTTGGTACTTTATTATAGTACTATATCCAAATATCCAATAGGCACGGCTAGTTGTTTTATTTTGTTGATCAAGTAGCTGAAATTTCCCCAAAGTGAAATTGAAAGGTCCGCTTTTTCTGCTTGGCATCTGTTTGGATCAGCTAGTCTTATGTGTTGATTGCACGCTTGAGTAATCTGAGAATTCATGTATTGTTCATATGATGATATATACTAGTTTCATATGTAAGACACTAAGACCGTCTCAATAATTTTATGTTTAGCTGGTTCATGTGTCTCTGGTAACAATATGCATGATTTACCCATAATACTCAGGTGTAATAGTCGCCAAATATAAAACTGATCTTCAGCCTATATGAGCCTTATGCTTGGGTTATCTTTCTCCGACCTGATGAAACTGATCTTTCGGGTCATCCTTGAACATGTGCTTTACATTTTCCAAATTGTTTTCACCTATTTGGGGAATAGGACAATGACAGAGAATAGGAGGATGTATGAACTTGATGTTTGATTTTGATATTTGCTATATCATGTTCTCTGATTATGGACAGCGTAATATTGACCGAAAATTGTAAAACTAAAGGGCGGATTTCTGGCTCACGTGTGTATTTTTGGCTGATTTCTGGAATTGTAAAGTCCGAAGTAACAACCACAACTTCAATGTCACTGAAGTGCCTCGAAGGTTTCCAGGAATCGCATGACAGGAGCCTTATAGAGTTATGGTGTATTAACAACATAGAGGTGCTGCTTAGATGGCCTAGTCGGAAAATTGTATTGAGAATTGTGTTATATTAACTGTTGGTTGATACACTTGAGAATTGCGATCAATTTAGCAAGTTATTTTGCTTTTCCGTTCTAATTCCGAATTACAGAATCGGGATATGAAGAAATCGGAGTTTCTTTTCCGTTCCAATGCCAGCTATCGCTGATCGGGATTCATTTCTGAACCTTTTGGATCCGAAATTTTAAGATTCAGATTTGATCCGTCAGTATGACACTGTTCGGGAACAGTAATGGGATTGGATCGGATTTAGATGCTTTGCATTATCTCATCTTGTCTGTGGAAAAGACTTGACCTCCGACCTCCAACCGTGATTCTTGGACAGTTTCAATCTCATGTGATGTTAAATCACTTGGAATGGAAACAAAGGGAAGAAGACCCTACATTTAATCGTGCGCAAAACTATTTCACTTGTGATTGTGAGCTGTTTAAATTTTACGTTTCAGACTTTCAGCTTTGGCTTTTGCTTCTGTTTCTTTTGAGTCTCTGTCTGGTTGGTATAGTGGGGACATTATTCATCACGGCGTTTTATGCATGTTGTGTATTACTCAAACTTGTCTCAAAGTATCAAACAAAGACCATCTTCCAAAACATTTTTCCTAAGTTGTCCACTTGAAGTCATGTTAGTCGACCCCGAAATCATGTTGGGACTAAGGCTCAGTTCTTGTTGTTGACTTGAAAGGATCTGCAAAAGTGTCGAGGAAGAACGTCCCGCTAAAATGTAATGACAGGCATGGAGTCATGGTTAACTGAAAATTTACGGTTTCAGAGAACTGTTGCATTTTAGTATGCAAATCCGTAGCTTCTGAATATGCAGAATCGTGGTCTGTTTCCATATACTAAGTACTAACTACCTGAATTGACCCAAGAATTGACCCAAACCGATTTGAGCCTCATTCAAGCAGAATATTCGAATAAGACTCAAAATACGTAACCCAACTCTGACCTGAATTTTGATGTCCTTGTACTAATCCTTACCCAGAAATAAGTCGATAATACACATCCAAAACATACCAAATCCGAAATGAGTTCACATGAAACTGAATTCAGAGATACCTGAAGTACCTGATGTAAACTGACTGGTCTATACCTGAGTAACCCGACTTTAATGTCTGTTTAGAAGCTCTATGGTAGAGCCACAACCGGGTGACACAGTTGTTGTTATTGTCATTTTTAAGTAGCCTCTGTGTGTTTTCGAATATATGGGTAAGTTGCATAAATCCAACCCTCGTTACCCTCCGGATAGAAGGCTCTAAGTCAGTAAGGTTGTTCTGCATCACGATTCATGTCCCCTAAACGGGCTATCGTCCCTTCTGCTTTCTAGTCATTTGTGCTGCTTCTAAGTCATTTCACCGTTTTGTGCTACGCTTGTTCATCAGCATATTATTCTTTCAGTTTATACAGGATGAAGAACATTCCTGAACAGTTAACCATAAAGGACATCCATTTCCAGAAAATCCATCTTGAATGCTGTTTATGAAACATCATTAGTCATAACTTACTTTCGACTTGCTTCTGTTTATGATATAAAGCACGTGTAAAAACCGTCTTACAGTAACTTCCGATTTTTCATCAGCTCATTGTCATTTTTCTAGTTCAGTCTACTGTGTTACATTGTTTCCTATATTCTGTACCCTTATTATTCCATTGTCGCAATTATTTTCGATAATCATTGTCGATTTCTGGTAATTACAGTCACAGCACATGACAGGTTTTGTGATGGCAATTATGAATGACTTGCAACAACAAAAATGGTCCCTATATCAGTAAGGCCAAGGGAAGAGTTCAAGGACAACCTGGGATTCCATTTCTAAGGTAACTGTCACTTCATTTTTCGGCATATATACTTGACTTTTATGCATATAATGTTGTTTTATCATCCTTAATGTATTGTTTAAGCAACCCCACTTGCTTGTTTTTTCTATGCTCTAGGAAGTCGGATGCCTGTAGTCGTAGCCCCTAGGTATATTTAGCTCTTAGCAGTTGATTAGAGACCATTGTTGTGCTGTCAGAATCAAGGGAACTATTGTTTCTTTTGTATAATAATTCCGACTCCTGATGATTGATCGTCATGAAAACTGTACATTTTTTATGGAGTTAAAATGTCGGATATTTTTTGGATAAGAAATATGATGGTATAAAGCAAAATGAGTCATTAAACTAGGGGCGTTTACTTTTGATCTTGTCTTGAATCAACAGTTATATGATGCAACTCGCCACACAACATTTTGGGTTATCTCGGGACAACCTTTTTCTGTTGCTAGCACGAGAGTAATACTCCACATATCCAAACTATGCAGAAACGAACATTAGGGTAATGCTGTTGTTGCTACTGTCCTAATGAATGTAGAAAGGCTTTCACCTAGAGGGAAGGTCCGACTACATTGAGAATAATCTTGTACATTACACAGTTTTTGGTACTAAATTCTGTCTCTGTGACTCCTTGATGCACTGATGCACATTACACAGTTTTTCCAATTTTGCATGAATTGACGCTTGCACGCCGAGTTATGTATTTTCTTTGAAACACTAAACTCCGGTACCATAACGACCCATGATATCCACAATAACTCGAATATATTTACCAAAACATCTCTTATTGGCACACTCATTAGTCATTTTTCTGACCAGAAGTTCAAGAATACAGTATAATCCTCATTGGCCATAGATTTCTTATAAATTACAGCCTTCCAATCCTAATGCCATGATCTCTCCATTTCTGTTGATTCTGCTTTGACCGACGCCCTCGCGCCAATGATATGGTTCCATGTGCTTCCTTTTGATGATATCCAAGGCAGTAAAGCGTATCAGTCGTAACTGTTCACGTCTTTGCTCATCATAATCTTCTTCTCATGGCATGATCATTAGCTAATATTCTACTCATGATCTTGGTTATCATTTGTGATTTACTATAATATTGTTTAATTACAGTAAATAATTTGTCAGTTGAGCAGTTGAAATGCTAATATAGTGTTGGATTATGTCTTTGTTGATCTGTCGGAATCTAGAGCACCATATGTTCTGCATTTTTTTTTTCCATTTGTCAGCAAAAGTTTTGACCTGATATAAATTTTTTATGGCATTATATGGAGTTCCTCCTTATTTGATGGTGAATTAGAAAATCTAAAATTACATTTTTAGGGCCATATGTAAAGTGGGGAGCTGAGGGGGCTAGTAGGGCACTCGCCTCCGCTGAAAAATAAAAATTACGTAATTTTTTGTTGAATGTTTGAACTTTTTTAAGATTACTTGTTTGTCCTCACTGAAATTTCTCTCTCCCTTGACTGTAAATTCTGTTTCCGCCATTATGTTCCATTTCTAAAAGAATAATCAATTTTTTTATTAAGGGCCGACATTCGGATAATTTAGTTGTAATTGAACCCAAGGAGATCAGGTGATGAGCACTTCCTTTTTTTTTTTTTACCACAAGTATTATTTGCTAACGGTCTTACATATGACACGTCTCTCGTTTTTTGTCGTGCACGTTAATAGCTCGACATCGAGGATATTTTTATTATGATAAATTGACATTTTAGCATATTATTCAAAAATGAAGCCATCAAAATTTGTGTGATAGTTACTAAGGCACATAGTTTGTGGATGCTGTTGATACAGGAATACCTTATCATTCTGCAGGACATATAGAGGAACATCAAAGTTAAGAGACATAAAAAGGTGATGAAAATGACTTCCTTACCCCTTATTTATGGGACTTTCTTGTCTTCTCTTGGCTATAACATTGTATTCCTTATTAAGACAATCACCAAGCAAGGTCACCAACCGGGTCGTGATCTTGTTGGGTCGTCCTAATGACGTAATTAAGTACTAATAAGAGAGTAGTTAGGGTGACCTTGAAATGGTGAGGGCCAATTTGTGCCCTTGAGTTGAGGTCTTGAAAAGGGTGGTGACCTTACATGTGACAACTTGTTATTGGCTTACAACCTTAAATAAACAAAAGTAAAAGAAAAAAAAGTACAACTATGTACATCATAAAGTGGAAAATGATTGGGTTGGTGATCTAAGTCGTGACTTTCTACTTGAGAGGGTGAAAGTGGGTCAAGATTAATAAAGTGTAATTAAGAGGAAAATTTTTGGTGACCCGATTAACCCGACTTTCTACTTGGGAATGGTCAATGGTAAAGTTAATTGGGGTCGCCAGTCATTTTTAGTCTTAATCTCACTTTACTTACTTTGATACATTTAAATTCTTTCATATAGAATGTCACAACCTAAGTCAATTTCTTAAAAAAGTTGCTCCAAAAGGAAGAAAAGTAAAAAGGAAGAAAGAATATATTGGGAAACCAATGCAAAAAGACCAAAAACGTTCCAAATTTGTGCTTATTTTATGTAATTAATTTTTATTTTTTTATTTTTTAATTGTCGATCAATATTATTATGACACATGCATGGTCATGAAATGGGTCAATTTCCTCCACCAAAGGTCACCAATTAACCTCTTAAACTTAAAGGTCATGCTAATAAATCAATTGATGGGTGATTAGGGTAATCCAACAAGGTCATGACTTCCTTAACCTTGTTTGGGGATGGTCTAAAACCACTTCTAAGCATGGTTAGGACAGTTATGACCTTATTGGATCATCTTATTTCAATTTAAAATGGAAATAAGCATGACCTATCCACAAAAGAGGTCATCGAATGAACTTTTTTTATTATCTTGACCCAGTTGTGATCTTCTGGGTGGTACCTTGTGGCTGGTTAGACCCAAAAAATAGGACACGCAAAAACCAAAATGACAGCATATCTTGCAAAAGTTTTTGTAGGTTTCTCCATGTCTGCCAAATATGAGAAAAATGAAAATAATAAACCATAACCAAATTAAATGAGAATTAAATATAAAATAAAAACACGAAAAAATACAAGTATACAAAAAAGGACTATGTTTTTTATTTATCTATAAAATAAACTCAATTTTTGATATATTTTGAGTCATTTGTTTCTTTTCAATATTCTTATATAATTTATTATATTTTTACATTTTTATAAATAACATCAAAAATTCAAGATAATACACGAATTACCTGTTGGTGGTGGTGATGGTAAAAACGATAATGTGACGATGGTGATGGTGGCAAGTCGATATAAAAAAAATGGTACAGTAGATGATGATAAATTGATTTAATTAAAGGAAGTTCAATCATAGTGAAAATTTAGCTAAATAGAATGAAGGAGATAAAAGGGGTAGATCTAGGTATTACCATGAAGGAGATGAAGTTACATCTTAGTTCCCTGATCGGATCAATTTTTTGGATTCGAGCTTGTTTAGCAAAGTTTACCTTTGTGCATTTACATCAATTCTAATGGTTAAAGGGAATCTAATGATTAAGTTCATAGACCCAACATCTAGTTCTTTTTTAATATATAACGTGTTATATTGATGCTAAAACGATTTGTTAATATTCTTATTTTTTAGCTAATTTATCGTCTTAAACCCTAATAGTCGTGTGTTGCACATAAGAATATCTTATGCAAGTATTACAAAGTCGTAGGTTGTACAATGATCTTACATGATATTTTGTTGTTTGTATTGTCGAGGATACTCTACCATATTTTATTCTTTCCTTACCCATAAATTTCTAATAACTTTATGATACGAATTCTACTCAAAGAATAGAACCCGTTAGTTTGCAGCGGAATTAACAAAACTGGACAGTTATTGGAACTGTCTGATTGTGGAAATTCGTATGATTTGAACGGTTTTAAGGACTGTCTGAAAGNAAAAAAAAAAAAGTACAACTATGTGAATCATAAAGTGGAAAATGATTGGGTTGGTGACCTAAGTCGCGACTTTCTGCTTGGGAGGGTGAAAGTGGGTCAAGATTAATAAAGTGTAATTAAGAGGAAAATTTTTGGTGATCCGATTAACTCGACTTTCTGCTTGGGGATGGTAAGAGTTGAACAAAAACTTATATAAGACGGTTTTATTTCTCAGACCGGTCCAATTTACTTTGTAATCGAATGAGGATTACAAAATGATTCAAGAATATGCAAGAGTGGAGTAGGATTTGTTGCCAAGGAATGCGTTTCTAGTGGGGGTTCATGGAGTTCAAGATATAATAGTAAAATTTTTACATTTTATCCAAAGGGTTGCGGGTTTAAGCCCTCTTACTTACCATTTTTTTGAGTAATTTTGCTAAAAGATAGACCTTTCAAAAGCTAATTTTTGGGGTTCATTGATTTGTTTTTCAATTAATTTTTCTTTGATTATTGTTTTCTTGATGAATTTTTATTGTTACCATGCCTAAATATCAAGTAGTATATTTAATAGTAGTAAAATGGTGGTTTTTAACAACCCCCATTCCGGGGATCCAAGAAACACCACTGTCAGGGGAGTGAACGAGTAATGCCACAAGAAAATGTCGAATTTTATTTCGAAAACTTAACTACAATTTTTGAATTTCATTTTATAGCGGCAAAGTTTAATGCCATAAGGAAATGTTTCGAAAATCTAACTAAAAATTTCGGATTTTTCATTTTTCAGCGGGGACAAGTGCTTCGCATCCCCCTCGCTGACTCGCTCCACCACCGATTGCATGTTAGTTTTGGTTTTCGAGACCGGATTTGTGTTAATTGCATGATTTTCTTGGTGTATTTTTGCTACATTATTGTAATTATTATGAATAAAGAAGTAATTAATCAATATAACTAACACCAAACAAAGAGTCCTACACCAGACAAATCCATTAATTGTAAATTAATGTTTAAAATTGCATTAATATTATGTATCTAAATTAGGACTTGTCTAAGGTTTGTAGTCTCATAATTTCATGCAACGTACCTGCCTCTAACAAAAGCACATGCATTTACTACCTATTGCTATACATCCCAACCTCCTTTCAATACCTCACATGGCAACTGGCCTCTCTCCATTCTATGTTCTTTTTCCGGATCAACGGTAAACAAATGATTGAAATGGGGAGAGTAGATTAAATGCTCCTTCCTTTATTAGAGGGGTCCGATGTATAACTTGTTATGAAAATTGGGTCGTAAATTGGATCAATCAATTGTCACTTCACGATACAAGGAATGTATACAATTTAATACGAAGTTTATATATTTTCTCATCATAGAACAGGAAAGAGATTCTCTATTTTTATGCGAAATATAAATAATACCGTCGATGAAATTGTACGAAGATAATCTTTTTACTCTTTTGGTTTTGGATTATGATGATATAAAAAGCAAAATGACTCACTAAATTGAATGCACGTATTTTTATTGTGAACTAGAGTCATTCAATGCGGTTTTTAACGCAATTTCCATTTTAGACTATTCTGAAACAACCTTTTTGTCTTGCTTATATATAGGGGTAAATTTACTCACATCTGATCCTTTGTTACTCCGTGATCTACGGGAGCTATTGAGACATTGAGCTAATGACTAATGTTGTTGGTGCCGATAAAATTGTACAAAGAAATTAAATGAAGGAAAAACAGTGTAGAGGAAACCAACCAAGGTGGATAATGACTCTCCGTCTAAAGTTAAAGATGGGTAAAGATGGGTAATGACTCTCTCACAAAATGCAAATGGGAGGGCAGGTGGGGTATCCATTACCCACCCACTTGCACTATCCACTTACATTTTGTGAGAGGACACTATCCGTCTTCAGCTTTAGACGAATAGTGTCCGTCACAATGAGAATTTGTGGTCCAAGAATAGGTTAACCCGTAACATTTATGGTAATATGATTATCTCTCGGTTTATATACTCTTTCCGTTCTAATTATTTATTTATCACTAATTAAAATACCTCTTACAGTAAATAAAAGTTAAAATAAAAAATCTAGATGGTAAAAGTATCAAGTTTTCCAGGTCATAGGAGCACATGATAGAACTAATCAATCATACTACTGCTAATCAAAATTTGTATGAAAAACCATCATTAAGCTCTAATTATTGACAAATTATTGCAGACACTTTGTTTTTGCTGACACATGCAAACAACTAATCTGTGATGATATGCACATAAGTTGAATCAAGTTTACAAATTTGAATTAGTTTTAAATAGTCCGTCTCATATAAGACTCACTGAACTGATATTTATTTGGGTGAAAATGGAATGTTTGACTAGGTGAAACTTGACAAATAGATATTGACAAATAAATTGCCTAGTTTTTAAACCTAAGGACAGATAGGTGGCTGATGCTCAACCATTGAGGATAAACATAATCTTTTATCCTAATCAAATACTCTTTTCGTCACAATCATTTGTTTACCTTTTACATTTTGTATAACCCTTCCAAAACTGCATTTTCCCTCACTGATCCTTATTAACAGAACGAGTATGCCCCCGCTGTTGATAGGGCTACGTTTAGTACAGGCCGGGAAAAAACATAAATTTGTACGAGGAATATATATGAGAAAATATTTCCGACCCTTTTAAATACGAGTATTACAAAGAGAAGTTACCTGAAAAGTAAAAAGAAACAGACTGCAAGAAAGAAACTGCATGCAGCATTTTACTGAAAATCAAGAAACAGAGAACATAACAATGTTTATATCAATCATATATATTCATATCTCATTTCTTACAAAACTCTTGAACTTAAAACCTTTAGGTTTCTACAATATTCACCTCTTGCTTCCCACAAATTGCTCCCTTTTCGCAGCTAAATCCTTCAAAATCTCGCTGCACGCCTCCCTCAAACGAGACGATTTACCAGTAGACATTGCAGGACTATCAGAGCCATGAAAGGATGCCAGCCTCTTAAACTCGTCGACTCGTTCATTTCTTTCGCCATTTCCACATAATTGTGATGACTTTTCCTTAATGTTTCCCGGCTTGTTTCCAACTTTCAAGTCCCATTCTAACCCATTTGAAGCAGTTTTCTGTAAGCAAATGTTTTCCCACTGAATTTTCTCGGAAAGTGACCTCCTTCCCTTGAAAACTTCCTCGACTGAAGGCCGTCTAGAATCCCCTTGATTTATTCCTTCGCACCCAAAGCTCCATTTGTGGCACTTATTCTGGTTATCCATGCTTAATTCGATTGAGTGAAGCTCACTCTCAACAGAGTCATCTCCACCATCGCTTTGTTCTTCTTGTTCCAATCCTCGAACTTGAAAAGACCTTTGTCGCATTGTCTTCAAAAAATCATTGAAGTCATCTATCCCATCAAAATATGGAGACGTCTCTCCGTTTTCTTGACCATCTCCAGGTTTTAAGTAGATTTCAAGCTCATTTCTAAGCCTTTCCAAAGCTTCATTTTTCTCCTCATACTCATACCTAGCTTCTGAAAGCTTCATTTGAACTCTTTCCTCGCGAAGCACATCTGCCAACTGAAGCATTTCCCGTTCTTTCTGAACTTCTTCTCTTGCCTTTTCAGACTCTTTCTTTAATTCCTCCACCTCGACCCTCTCTTCTCCAATCCCTCTTGCTAACTCATCACAAGTTTGCTCCAATATCTCCCTCGCCCTTGTCTCTCCATCGAGCTCCTTCATCGCCCTCTCAAAATGAGTCCTAGTATTAGCCAATTCCAAGCCTAGCTTTTTGTTAAGTCTCTCAACTTGCCTCCGTTGCTTTCTTTCATTTTCAACCTCTTTCGTAAGGGACGATATAGCCTCTTTGATCTTTTGTTTTTCTTTACTCTTCCAAGCTGCCTTTTCCTCTGAAAACTGCTTCAAAAGAGCATCAAATTGTTCAGAACTATATCGCTGCTCTTGAATCAGTTGATCTACTTGGAGCCTGGCGCGATCCAGCTCAACTCTTAAGGCCGAGACCAAGGTCAGCCTCGACGATTGCTGCTCCTCTTGGGCAATGATGCGAAACAATACCTTGACTAGCTCTTTTGAAGCAATTAAGCTGTTATTAACATCCTTTAACCGCCTCTTAACATTATGATTGTTCTCTCCAAAGGCGAGATTTGACGCCTATATAGATAAGCTTAGATTAGCAAACAATCAACCCCGTTGATGTCAACTAGATTAGCTAGTAAACTCATAACCTAGGCTCAACACAGTTAGCATCGGAACTACTTTTAAGATTCAGTTACTCCCTCCGTCCTAATCATTCACTTACCTTTTTATATTCTTTGTGAGGAGTATTTTAATCAAAGATAAACAAATAATTGAGATGGAAAAAGTATTTTCACACTCATTGTCACCCAAAAGTGAGCTAACTATCATTAAGTAATATATGGTCCCAAAACCAACAAATTGGAGGCATAATTCAACATTGTTGACAGTAATGAGTTTATCCATTTCCATATAAGGTTACTTTTGTCTCTAAATTTTCAGGTCAAATCACAATCATTAATCATTCAAAGAGGAACATCAATGTGAACACCAACATTTCATTGTCAAACTCAAAAAAATGAATAGATTAATTATTAACCTGAATTCATTTGTCTACGTTTCTTATTCTTTGTGACGGGTATTTTAATAAAAAGGTAAACAAATGATTAAGACAGACGGGATATTTGTCAGTGTGAACTGTAAACAGTACCTCTATGGAGCTTGCTCTGCCCACAGCCTCTAATCCACCTGACATATACTCAGTGATCTGAAGTTTTTGTGAAGCTGATGAAGATCTCCTCCTCTGATTTTTCACTTTTGATCCATCAAATTTCTGCAAAAATCAACACAAAATATCCAACAAAATGTAAATATTCCCTTCAATCCTTCCTTTTCCACAAATTCAAGTGTAAGACCGTCTTACACAAGAATTTGCACAAACGCCTAAACGGGTTTTTTATACCCGCTTTTTAAGAAGTTCTTAGTCTGATAATGATTTGGGGTCGGCTAATATGAATCGTAATATAGAAACTGTAAAAACTGACCTCAGAAACAGGGCTATGATGAGGAAATTGCTCCAAAAACAAATGCTTTTGCCCATCAAATAATTTACCAACATATTTATCAGAAGATTCAGAACTTTTCCTTCCTCTCCTTTCTTCAAAATTATCATTTTTAACTTCTTTTGGTGAATGCATTTCATTAATCTCCCATAAATTAGCTGCTAATTGCCTTGCTGATACACTTTCCTTCCTTTTATTACCATAATAATCACTACTAATCCCATTTTTACCATACTTAACCCCATTCTCAAAATTTTGCAACCTTTGCATAGGAGATTTTGAACCTGCCATAATTACCCTTTCACCCACTAAAATTACCCTTTTAGAACTATGATGATTTTTTACCACAGTAGAAGATGTTGTTGATGAAGATGATGATACCCTTTTCCTTATTTTGCAATGCACACTTTTTGTAATTTTTTCTTGATTATTTTGGTTTGTTTTATTATGCCTTGGCATTTTTAATTACCTCCCTTAAATCTCTTTTAATGTTGCTCACTATTACTATGATCATATCCCTTTTTTTTGTGTAATTAGTGTTGATTATAAAGTTTGATTTGTGTAAATCAAACTTAGATTTGCTTCAAAATAAAAGATGATTAAGATGTGGAGTTCAATTATTTTTGGATGGCTTGAGAGGGAAAATTGAAGAGAAGAAAGATAGAGAGAGAGCAAAGAAGAGAGAAAAGCAAGCTTGTTTTAGCTATATAAGGTATATGGGGATTAGGACTTAAGGAGGGAGTTTTTTGGAGTTATATCGGATATATCACGTCAGATTGTTAGAGTGAGCATGTATAATACGATGTTAGAGTTTTTTAAGTGCTTTTTAACGTGTTTTTTAAATGGTGTCATAATTGGAGAGCAAAATAAATGTATTTTTTCGTGTAATAAGAGTTGTTCAAGTAATTTTCATGTGTTCTTCACGAAAAAGGAGAAAATGAGTTCTCTTAATGCTCTTGAGTCTTGAGGAAAAGTAAAGAATGGAGATTAAATTCCAATCTATACAGAGTATAAAAATTACGGAAGCATATTTTAAAAACTTGTACTCGTCAAATGGTAAAAATTAGATCACATCTCAATTTTTCATGAAAACATCTTGTAATGTAAACCCTTTTTTAGGGGTACTCAGGTTAAGTTTTTAGAATATGTCACAAAATTACATACTTCCTCCTATTCAGCCTATAGTTCCCCTTTTTTTTGCACAAAAATTAACGAAATGATTTTGGACCACACAAAATACCTTACCTCATATGAAATTGAATTTGGGTCACACAAAGGTTTCCAAATAAGGAAAGAAGGAACAAAACGTGATTATCATGAAAAAGGAAAGAGGAAACTTTAGGCTGAATAGGAGAGAGTATTAAAGAAACCAGAAAAATTGTTATCAATTTTACCATATTATTTTTAATTAACATGTATGGATTGTATGGTAATAAGTAATAACCTGATAAACATTATAACCTACTCCTTCCATCCTTGTATTGATCTCGGGTCGGTTATGGATCGGGTCAAAGCAGGGCAAGCCATCTCGGGTGTTTAAGTCGGGTGCACTTGGGTTGGGTCGGTAGTATCAGCATATATTTTATCTTATACGGAATAACATAGTTTAATTTTGGAGGGCTACTTTAATGATAAAACAATGTTTGGGTGAGTTGGTTTTAGTTTTAATTGAAAATAATTAAGATAAATGTCAAATGACTCTTATTTGCATCATAATTAAGTTAATTCATTATCGATTCATTCATGGGGCTGTGTCAATGTTGGGTATCGAGTTGGTTCACATTGGAACAAATAAAGCTACTTTCGATTATAGGTTTAGCCTCGGGAGTCAATCGGGTCAGTCTCAGTTCATCTATTTTTTAGATTCTAACGGGTCAAGTTTCGAGCCATTCATGTTTGATCAACTTTTATCAACTCTATCAAAAGATAATTACTGTAAAAATATTTATTCATCGGAAGGGAGTGAGCAATACTTTTTCCATTGGGATTTGGGTATTTGGGGAGCAGTGCTTTGGTGGTTTGTTTTAAACCTTGTAAGAGGACGTGGCATACACGTGGGAAAAGAAGGGCTGAATCAGTGAGGTGCACGTGTAATTGTGGGTCTGAATCTTGAACCAATTCGACGTATTTGTACTGTGCATGTATATTTGATCAAAGTTTGTAGGTTTAACTTTAATTGCACTCCTAAAATTTGTTATTTATATAAATTATCACAAATTCTACAAAACGGACACTATCTGTCACAAGCTGAAGACGGATAGTGTCTATCTCACAATATGCAAGTGACACTATCCATAGGCGTTTCATTTCTCTCTCACTTGTCCTCCCACTTGCCTTATTGTGAGAGAGGTATTATTCGTCTTCAACTTGTTACGGATAGTGTCCGTCACAAGCAAGATGCTTTGATAAATTATAATTATATTTCCCTTGTGCTTTGCGTAAATATTTTTTATCAAGATTAATCTTCAAAAATAACAACACGGGTGTTATTACAACTTTATATGTTAAAATTATAAAAGATTGAAGGCTGGAAAGCTGCTTAGCCACCATTATCAGGTGGAACCGTTTGAATTGATGCCCGCAAATGATTACCTGAGATTGAAGGTATGCATTAAACTAAACGAGCCTTTGATGCCGGAGTTTTTTCTAGCCATGGATGGGGGGTATCTGTTGTGGATTCAGTTCAGATATGAAGAAGTTTTTAAATATTGTATTAAGTGCGGTAAAATAGGTCATACTGGGGCACAGTGTCGTGAAAGTCTGATGACCATTGTCTCTAGTATAAATGGTATGTTGGATAGAACCATGGAGAAGGGATTTGTAATTTTTCAGTCAAACAGTAATCATACGATGTTTAATATGGATCTTCGTGCTACTCCATCTACCACTCGTTTTGCTTCATCAAGAGTTAGGTTGGTTAACAGAGGGGATGGGAGGGATAAAGAGAATGGGGGTCCTGAAAAGGTTGTGGATTTTGGACTTGGAGTGACTCCAGGGGGTAGGGTTTATCCTGGGATGAGGTTTGCTGTTAATGCACAACCTTTTGCGGGACCAGTTTTCTTTCATGTGGGCCAAGGGGTTCAGGGTAATCATGGTCAAGTGTTCCAGGAGAGTACAGGTTTCCAGGGGGATGTTCCTATGGAAGATGTTCAGGGGAATGGTGTAGGTGAAAATAGAGGTTTCGGGATAAATGGATATACTATGCATCAGGATGGGACTGGTATTGGAGAAAGTTCTGGATTACAAGCTGGACGACATACTGCCGCAGTAGGGGGAGTCAGGGAATGGTTGTGGAAGGGGTATTCTAGGAGGATGGTTAAAGGAAAATGAGGCACCCACTATATTTCCACACTCTGTGGCTGTTGAAGAGGTTCAGGGGACTGGTACTGCTGCTGGTGATGGTAATGTTGCTGGAGGTTTTGCTGCTAGACATGATCAAGGGAATAATTCAGATGAATATCACAGTGTAGGGGAAGATTTTGAGAGTCAAGGGCAAGGTGGGATAACTGATATGAGTTTCTTGCACCAGGCACAAGCAAATGATCCATACACTCTTTATGTTGCTGCTGCTACGACTGTTCAATAGAGGGTGGATAGAGACCAAAGGATCCAGGAGTCTATCCTCACCAGGATAGAGAGTGATAGGGATTGGGCAAGGATGGAGGACGATCATAGGGGTTATAATCATACTTTTGATCCTCCTCCGGCAGGCTTGCCAGTGGTCTATCCCTTTCAGGATGTGGAACAAGGACAACAAGTAACTGGGGAGATCCAGGGGTCTGAGGGATCTGCTGACATGGACTTGGCTACACCTCTTCCTGATACTCCAATTGAAATAATCAGTATAAGTGATGACACGGAAAGGGAAGCCTCTCCTCTGGGTTCTTGGGGGGTGTATCAAGCTGACGTGGGGTTAGGTTCTGATGATTCATCTGGTTTAAGGCATAGTTCAGCTATAAAGTTGATCACAACATCTGAAGAGACTGTCCAAATTAACACGGAGCTTAATCTGACTCTGGGAAGAAATATGGGAACTGATCAGGAGGAGGATGGAATTTCTTCTAGGGTACAAACCTCTGCAACCCTGCTACAATCTGCTGCTATTGAAAGGAAATAAAAAGAACTACAAATGGGTTTGGGCTTGTTCAAGGGTCTGGATGAGGATAGTGGAAGCAATGAGTTGGGGAAGGGAAGTTATCATGCTGAGGGATCAACATCTGGTTTAAGAGTGACTGAAGAAGCACGTAAGGAAATGTCTGAAGGTTTTTTCTGTATTCCAAAAACTGGAGCCACTTCTACCCTCCTTTCAAAGATGGATGAAGGAAGGGTGGGTGGCCAGTCCCTATCTGACGGTTTTATGGGGTTAGCTGACTTATACCATGAACCAGTCTTTAGGGAGGAACATAAGGAAGCTATTTCGAGGGAAAGGAAGATGAAGTGTTGCACACAAGTAACTGGCGGACTGGTACCTGAGGAGGCGGTGGAAACAGTTAAGCAGGCAAAGGACTACATCTTGCAGATGGCCAAGAGAAAGTGTACTGGGGAAGGCATCCATAGTTACAAGGGGAAGGAGAGTGGCTTATGTATGAGCGTGAGGGAGATGGAGCTTGTGGAGTCCCCGGGGTCGTCCAAGCATAACTCTGACAGTGATGATGTCAACAATGAAGAAGAAGGCTTTGCGGAGGTTGAGCCAATACAACCTCCTCTGGCGCCATGAGGGGACTAGCATGGAATTGTAGGGGCCTAAATAAACCGCTCTCCCCTATAATTCCAAAGATAAGAGCGCTTTTAAGTACTTATTTTTATGATTTTATATTTCTTATGGAGACTAAGTGTAATGTAGGAAGTATTAGCCCTGTTTTTATAACTTTTGGTTTTGTGAATTCCGCGGGGATGGATGCTAATGGATCCTTGGGTGGACTTTGGGTAGGGTGGGGTAAGGAGACAAAAATGAGCCTCGTGTACTCTTGCATGAATTTTGTGATCCTACTAGTCGAAAAATATAATGGGCGTTTATGGTATTTGGTTTTGTTTTATGGGGCGCCGAAAACGTCACATAGAGTATCAGTTTTAAAGGATTTGGAATATCATATAGGCGACCTTAATTTTCCATTTATCATTGTAGGCGACTTTAACCAAGTAGAATACGACTGTGACAAGATTAGTACGAACTCCTCCCCAATTGGAGGAGCTATGGACTTTACAAATTGGAGGATAAATAATGAGTTGGTGGATATTCCTTTAAAGGGACCCAGGTTTACATGGTGTAACAATAGACAAGGAGAGAAGCGTGTCTATGAAAGACTTGATAGGGCTATGGGCTTAAAGGATTGGTTTTCTCTTTTTCCTGACACTGGACTTAAACATTACCCGATCCAGATTTCAGACCACGCCCCAATTGAACTGGATGTCAATCTACTAAGAAACACAAATCGGAAGCCCTATAAGATGGAGTCGTGGGCTTTGGAATATGAGGAGTGCCGAAAGGAGATTGAACAAGCATGGGCTACTAGGGTGATGGGCTCTCCGATGTATAGAATCACTCGTAAACTTGTTTTTGTTAGGCAGCGGGTGAAAACATGGTCGCTGGACAAAAAGAATGAATGGCAAAAGAAATGAGAAGACTTTCATGAACAGTTGGAGGTAGGGATGGACCTGGCTATAAATGCTAAGAAAGATGAAATGTATACCAAAGTAAATGAGGAGGTGCGTGCTTTCGGCCGGGCGGCAACTTTGTTTTGGAGACAGAGAGCAAAATTGCGATGGGCGGTAGATGGAGACACATGCACTAAATACTTTTTTAATTGGGTGAAAGGTCGTGCAGGTAAGAATTTAATCCATGGCATTAGAACAACTGAGGATGTATGGGAATATGACTCGGATAAGGTAAGTGGGGCGTTTCAATCTTACTTTAAGGATTTATATGGTGGATCTAACTCCTCCATGAGACGGGCGGACTTTAGGATGGGAGAAGATGTTTTTCAAGGCTTTCATCGGAAGATTAGAGTTGATGATGTTGATTGGCTTGGAAGACCCTTTACATCACAGAAGGTTAGAAAAGCGGTTTTTCAAATGGGATCCTTAAAATCCCCGGGACCGGATGGTATTCCCGCCATCTTCTTTCAAAAGTGTTGGGGTACTGTCAAGAAGGACTTTTTGAGGGCG
>VHZZ01003076.1:35649-51909 GCA_009801015.1 Silene noctiflora | reverse complement strand
ATATATAATTTAATGAAAAGATTAATTTTAATGAAAAAAATTGTATAATGAAATATATTATAATCATTAATTTCCTTATTTAGTAAAAACAATTACATTATCATAGTTTCCTTATTTAAAAATATGTTTTTTGGAGGGAAAACTTGTGAATTCACCTATTCTTTTAGTATATAGGGGATGTTTAAACAACATTTTGTAATATAAAATGTCATTTATCCAAAACTCCGTGGGGTTTTGAGACTCCGTCTGCCTTACATGTGGCTCTGTGAGTGGATGAGTTAATGGCTAAGCTAGTTTTCTTAATTTTACTGAACATGCATTGAATTTCGAAAGACCGGAAAAGCAATGGCATGTTCATTCTTTTAGGACGGAAAATGGAGAAAACTATTAAGCCCGTTTAAATTTATTTCCTGTAAACTTATCTCTATTGACTGGATTCTTGTGAAGTTATTTTCCCTTAATTGTAGCAGCAATAAGCTCCTGGAACCTCGACTTTGTTTATGATGACAAGCTGATTAATTTCCTGTGTGTATTGCTAGGCAGCAGTAAGTTACGCTTCAGGAGTTGGATTCAGGTGACGTGTCTATCCTCCCTTATTAATTGGTTTCGATAGTGATGGACCATGTTTTTGTTTACTCGATAGGAGTGTGGAATTCTTGTACTCAGTTGAATACAACATGCACCAACCTGTACCTTATTTATTCTGCGTCGTTGTAGCGTTTTCTGATATCTGCTACTTCGAGGGCTTGCCTGGCACAACTGACCAAGCTTTAATTGACGACCCACATCCACAAAGAGACGTCGAGTGTAAACCGAACCTGATACGACCTAACACGCGAGTGACTAATTTGAAACGAAAACCTTTACAACCACAAGTCCACAACCCCACTGATAAGAGATTGAGTTATTGACCCTTCCTGTAACCACTAATTCACACCCAACCAACTTGTACCGAAATGACCCAATATCATATCACCGTAAATGACCAAACCCAGAATGACCTGAGTTGAACTTGACGCTCTTGACCCATTTGCCTTGACCCATTTGGTTCGGTTTCGAAGCTTTGTCTTGCGAACCCCCTAGCTTACTGCTTACTGTTTCCATTGTTGCAGCGTCTTGTATATGAAGCTATTGTACCAGCATGTTGACAAACTTCCCAGGGACTCTATTCCACTGATATTCCGGCAAAGAAAGCCAAAAAAGTACGTCTAGTTTGTTACTCGTATATTTAACGTGCACAAGTTATTCCCCGTCTCAATTACAAGAAAAAACATACAGAAACAAAATTTAATATACTCCGTGAGAAAGAGCATACTAATGTATATTCTCTACCTCCTTCCCCACAGAATTGGAATCCGAAGTGAGGACTTGCAGGACTCAATAGAAAAAACAGTGAAGGGTTGTGGAATTGCCCTTTCCTCTCCCAGACTTGTTATCCCTGCAGCCATATATGGATTGTGGATCCTTCTTAACCGGAACTTGGCTACTGATCTCTTCGATTTTCAGGTATGTCAACACGTTTTCGACAAGTTCTACGATTACTTTCTAAGGTTTATTAATCCATTTCAGAACTCTAAATAGTGTTAGCTTCTTCGTTTATCAGATTGTGCCGGCGATGTTTGGACTGTTTGCATATAAAGCTGCTGCACTCATTCAGGTTTATAGAGACAATGAAAACTTGGAATTAGAGTTTCCAGATGATATTTAGAGCTCTGATAAATGAAACGCATTAACTTGGTGAATAATACGTCTCCAAGCTTCACTCGAAGCTCTACTGCTCCATCCATAGGTATATGAAGAGTTTGTTCATAAGCGAAGAAATACTTGCAGTTGGGACCTATAGTAGATATATTACTGATTCAGTCCATTTTCATCTGAGTGTGTAATTCTACAAGTTATGACTTTGATTTTGTAAGTAATCCGAGTATTTATTTTGTATTCACTTTTTCACTTACCCCAATCGATTTTAGAAGATGTCGATGCATATTATCGTCTCGAAATAGCAGCTCATCTCGAATTCCATCTATCTTATCCATCCATATTTTGCAACTCGACGCTTTGAATAATCAAATTCACATCATCGTATGAATTATGTCACGCTTTCTTTCGGTTTTTTCAATCACGTCCCTCCTCAAGCTATAATTTTATGGAAAATACTTGCGTTCTCCGGGAGGACGTCCTCCTTACATTCATCAAAGGAGGAGGACCATTGTATTGACATTGATGCTCATTCACAAGAGGTAATCAACTTTCATAAATCAAGGATTTGTTACTTGAGGGATTTGTTACTCGAGGGATTTGAGCCATGATGGTTCAAAACAAAAACTTATAAATCAAATCCTCTATATTTTTTTTTCTGGTAAAGATATCTGAGGTACTTTTTCGAAAACTTCACGTGGTACACTGAGATTTACCATTTTCTGCGCGATACCATTTTAAATTGATCGTCTTTACAAAACTACAATTTGTCAAAAAAAAAATGTGCATTTCATACACGTGGCTAACAGTTTGTGTCTGTCAAATTTATTAAATGAATAATTGACCTTATCTCTTGCCATGAATCTCATAGCCAAATTGCAAAAGGGGCAATTATTTTTCTCAAATTGACCGTTAGCATTGAAACTGAAAACGATTTGGCATTTATGGTTACAAGATCTTCAATTTGGAAATAAAAGCCGCTTTTTGAATCCCTGATCATGATTTATAATCAGTCATTTCTCTTTTTTTGAAAGAGGGGTACACGTGCAAAGTGACGAACTTAAACAATTGTCACGTGAATTTTCCGCTTATTTTATTAAAAACAAAAAAACAGATCTAGATCTATGTTGTAGTCTAAATACGGAGAAGATAACAATGACAAGATCATCACTAATTATTAATTAAGCTAATTAATGAGTCAACCATAAAATAAAATATTAGTGCCAACAGTAAGTAAATTTACAGCCCAAAGCCCTGCAAAAACCAATGTAAAACCTTAACAACTTACTTTACTTTTACTGACAGTAAAAATCTCCAGTTTTTTACTCCCCCACTACTCTGCAAGACTGCAACTCCCTCCATCTAATCATCTCCACATAAACAAAAATCCCCAATTAAACAACGACAACAAACCCTAATTTCACCCTCTCTCCTCTTACTTAATTTCTCTCTCCTGAAGGTCTTCAACAATGGAGATTCGAGGAGATTGCAAGCTAGAAATGGCGATCGCCGCCATGTTAGTCTTGCTATTTGCTTGTGTTGAGCTTGGTGATGCCGCAACTGCTGTCGATGTTTATCGATTAATACAGTATGATCTTGCCGGAGTTCCGTTAGGATCTCGTTTGGCCGCCGTTAATCATCACGCTGGTTCTTCTCTTTCTAATTCTACCGCCGCCGATCTTTCTCGAACCTTTGCGATTCTTCCTGTTCGTGATCTTGATGTTTCATCTGTTCAAGGTTTTGATTCAATTCTGTTGAATTTGTTTTGTAGATGTTTTGATTCGTTGATTGTAATGTATTTGTTGTATTGGAGAATTTTGATGTTGTGGTTGAGTATAGTACTATATTTCAGTGTATTCCTCGATTCGAGGTTTAATCGGCTTAGTGTTTCTGATTTTGTAGTGTTTTGATTCGATTTTGTTGATGTTTTGATTTGTTAGATTGCAATGTATTGTTATTTTTGGTGAATTTTGGTGTTGTGATTGAGTATATGTTAATGTATTTCTCCGTTAAAGTTTTATATCGCCTTTTTTTTGGATTTTGTAGTGTGTATTAGATTTTGTTGATTTTGGTTCGTAGCTGTTTTGATTCGTTAGATTGTAATGTGTTGGTTGTTTTGGTGAATTTTGAGGTTGTGGTTGAGTATATCTTAATGTATTCTTCCGTTCAGTGTTTTTAATCGCGTTATTTTTCGAATTTTGTAGTGTTTTGATTCAATTTTGTTGATTTTCGTCAAAATTCCTTGTGTGTGATTGTTTATGTTGAGTATATGTTACTTTGTTAGTGTATTGTTTTTATGTGAGAAAGGAGTAACAAAATTCAAGATTGTTTAGGTTGGCTAAATGTTTGGTAGTATATTTCTAATTTTGTAGTGAGTATTGAATTTTGTTGCTGTCTTGACTCGTTTAATGCGATTTATCGTGGTTTTAGTGGAGGTTGATATTGTGATTTGAGTAATATTAGTGAATTCACTGAATTGTTTGATTCCATAGTTTGGAACATCGCCATGTTTGATTGTTTAGGTTGACTATATGTCAGTGTGCTGTTTAAATGTGAGATTTGAGTATGAAGTTGAGGATTGACTGTGGTGGACTATAGTTACATGACTTTATCAGCACTAGGGAAGCTGGAAAGATTGGAAAATTTATGACGATTTCTTCGATATTGAGTGTTAGGATTCATAGTAGTAGGGTTGAGTGTTGTGAGAAGTTAGATCGAGCCGATGAATTGGATCTTGAACCTTTTGATTCACGTTCTTAGTTCGAGAGTGTTCTGTGATTCTGAGCATCAAGTGTTGTTGTGTAGAGAAGTGGGCGCCTGAGGAATGACTACATTTGGTTATGGATGAATTGTGCTTGAGTTTTGTGGTTACTATTAAACATATGGGTCGAATTAGCAGCAGTGAAAAAGAGACTAGTTGTTTGTTTGCTTTAACAGTCTCTTTTCCTTTTCTCTTTGTGGGTGCATTTTTTGGCGGTCAACTTCTAAGTTCTGATCTTTGTTATTGCTCCGTATTGGACTGCAGATTATATTAATGAGAAACAGCCACTAGGTGGTTTGCTCTTTTTACTACCTCAAGCATTCAACTCCGAAAAAGGAGAAAGCAAAGGTGACATTGATCCCTCCGAGGAAGAAGCAATAAGAAACAAATTGGTGCAGTTGGAAAGGTTGCTAGTTCATGCAAACATACCTGTGAGTTGGTCAATGATGTTCCCTATCCTCCACACCCTCGCTTTTCTTTTCTTTTATCTCTTTCTTTCCAAAGCCGCTTTCAACCCTTACTAGGTTTTGAGCATTGATCAGTAATCAGATGATAGGAGTTGGGATTTATTGTGGTCGGCACTTGTTATGCACTGATCTTGATCAGAGTGTTTTAACTCTTTATACTAGATGTCACTAACGACACTCAAATAGTACATTTCTAGGGAGATAGGGGATGAGAATCAGGGACGGAAAAACAAAATCAGAAAATGGTTTATGTCATATAAAAGTATATGGTACATGCCAAGTAAAATGCAGGACCATATATGTTCATTAACTGGTATCAAATTGCTGGTTGGTAATAAGCTCCCAGTGCACGTGATATCATTTCTTTTTTGAATAGAAATACACAGACTATCTTATTTAAAGTACATGGTATTGATAACTGGCATTGAATCAAGCTTGTAACGGCTGGTCCAACATTCTGGACAAGATTTGGTCCCAGACATTCATCTTCTTGTTGATCGATACAGATTTAAATTTAGCAACTTGGCATGTTCAACCTATTTTCTCTTACTAAATTGTGTATGTTCCAGTATCCTGTCTACTTTGCCTTTGAAGGTGAGGATCTGATGGCTGTGCTAGCTGATGTTAAACGTACGGATGCTACTGGTCAGCCTGCTACTGCAACTACTGGCGGGTCAGTAGCCTATTCATGTTATGTGCTTGTCTAAATAATTAGTAAACTTGTTTAATTTCTTACTTTCCTATGGGAGAATCATCTTGAAATGCTTTATACTTATACTCCCTCCATTCAACATTTATCACCCCATTTCCTCAATATATGTGAGGTGTATTATATTGAAATGGGGTGATAAAAGTTGAATGGAGGGAGTAATAAGTTATAGTAATAAGAGTACACAGTTGCCTCTTTGTTTCCTTCATTTACTTTTTCTGTTCTTGATAAGAAGTTTGAAGATTTGTGTAGTCATTCTTTGTCCTTAATGTGCGTTCTGTTATGAAATATTTCAGGTACAAGCTTCTAGTTTCAACATCAGAAGCTAGAAAGGTTGCTTCTCCAAGCATTACTAACATTGAGGTAAAGTTTGACTTTCTGATTCTGCCCTACAACACTGATATCATTTAAAAACTCGGATTGGATGGGTACGTCATATTTGGGTATAGTACCATTTTTTGAAGACTCTTGCAAATCCCGGTCTCTTGAATGTTTTTATCTTTCGGTTGCAAATACAATAATCAACAAGCTTTGTGATTTGTAGGATATATGTCGACGAATACTTCGTACTACGTATATTAGGATTTCAATTGTGGTTTCTGACAAATGAAAGTTTGTCTTATAGATGGTTCATTGTTCAAATATTTCCTTTTTTGGGTATAGGGATGGTTGCCAGGACTGAAGGTGGATGGAGATTCAAATCAAATTCCTACAATTGCTGTAGTAGCATCATATGACACATTTGGGGCTGTACCAGTATGTAACTCTCAAAGTCATATATCCACAACCTAAGTAGGAATTTTCTTAGTTCTTAGTTTTTGCGAGTTTCAATCACTCCTTTCCTTCTTTACAGGCCTTGTCAGTGGGCAGTGATAGTAATGGAAGTGGTGTTGTGGCACTTCTCGAAATTGCTCGGCTATTTTCAAACTTGTATTCAAACCCTAAGACAAGAGGAAGATACAATTTACTTTTTGGGCTAACATCTGGTGGCCCTTACAATTACAACGGTACTCAGAAGGTATTATGCCTTTTATAATTAACTTTGTTGGTTGAATTTCAGATTTGTTACCAGCCTCTTGCCGTATTCATAATTAACTGAGCATAAAATCTTTCCCATTTATTTAATGTTGTGCAGTGGCTTCGGAGCTTGGATCAACGTCAGCGTGAGAGTATTGATTATGCTATTTGTCTGAATAGCATTGGTTCATGGGACAACGAGTTGTGGCTTCATGTGTCAAAGCCTCCAGAAAATGCTTACATAAAGCAAATTTCGAAGGTAAAGACATTCTGAGGACAGTTTTGGGAGTGGTGGATTGTTTGATATGATCGATAGCAATCATTCTTATCTGATACTACATCATACTGGTTTCAGGGTTTCTCTGACGTTGCGGAAGGACTGGGTGTTAAGGTCGGTCTGAAGCACAAGAAGATAAATATTTCAAATTCTAGAGTAAGTGATTTTCTATAATATTTACTTTACCTGATGATTCATATCAAAATGCCATGACCGTAGAGAATAAGTTTGCTGTATTGTGTTTTGGAATCTGAAACATGGCGTTTTTGTTTTTTATATATTTATTATTATCATTATTTTTATTTTCAAGGTTTTTGGTTATACCTGTTGCTTAATCTCTTTACCTGCTGTAGGTAGCCTGGGAACATGAACAATTTTCAAGAGTTAGAGTAACTGCTGCTACTCTCTCTGGACTCTCTTCTGCACCTGAATTTTTGGAAAATTTTGGAGGCCTCTCAGACAGCAGGTAACTCTTGAAGTGACAAATTATGAAATTCTACTCTTTGCTTAAGTGCCCTCAGACGGCCAACTCCCTTATCTTGAGATTGGCCCCTTCTGTAACTCTTGATCATTGTACAGGCATTTTGTAAGTGAATCTGCTGTAATCAAAGGTGTCAAGTTAGTGGCTGAGACTCTTGCGGTAATTCTTTGCTTCCAGTTAGATTTGCTTAATTCAATTTGCTTCATTTTTTAATGGCACTTTGGTTGCGGTGAGTGATCATATTGAGGAAATAAGTGTTAAAAGTACTGATATTAATCACCTCATTGAGTAAATATCCACTGTGACACTGCTGTTAATCTTGATAATACTCCATACATGACATCAGTTATTTTAATTGTGTAGCTCGTCTACCGCTTTTTTTGTTAGTCAAAATTTTACTTCTCGTGAGAGTGTGCAAGAGGAAAGAATTGTGCCAACACAGACAAATAAAATGACAGGGCACAGAAGGCGAGAGGCATCATATAATTGTTTTGAATACTTCAAGCTAAACACTTGGAGTGATAAAGTGCATCAAGTATGAATACAGTAGTTCTATGAAATTAAAATAAGTTTCTGCTCAAATCAAGTGGCTAGTTATGATCACGAGATTTGATTTAGTGGATGTTGCTGGTAGCTTTAAATTAGACAAATGGTGTATTTCCTTTCCTGCTGAAATACTCTATGAGACAAAAGGCACCAAAAGGTATCGGGTGAGTGGTATACTGTAAAATTTTCCATTGATTTATGTGTAATACCTAATACTCTGGCAAGGAATGTTTACCATGCAATTAACGTCATGTATTTCCTGTTTCACTCTATGTACAAGTGTCTGAACGGAAGGTGACATAGGCGTCCAGGGCTTTATGTCCCTACTGTTGTCTTGTTATGTTAAATGCTCATGCCTATGCAAATGGATGTATTTGAGTCATTGTGGTAACACTTTTCATTCATCTAGGTTTGGGCTTAAGCCTTCTTGCTATCATATGTTTGCTAAACTATATCCAACAGTGCAAAATTTAATACATTTACTGCATTTTCTTAAACAGAGACACATTTATGGGCTTGATGGGAAGAATACAGAGATATTTGCAGAAGACAGTAGCCTAGCAGTAAATCCAGCTTACATATCTTCATGGTTGAGTTTTCTGTCGCAGACTCCTCGAGTTGCTCCCTTTCTAGCAAAAACTGACCCACTTATTAGTGCGTTGAGAAAGGTGAGGTATCCGCTGATAAGTGAAATTTGACAAACCTTAGTGTCAGTCTGTTTCAAAAAAAATGTAATATTGCGCCATTTATCCAAATGCCCCTATAAAAAATAGTTGTTAAAAAGTTCTGCAGTTAAATAACATGTGCTTTATCAATATTTTAGCGTACAACCGCTGTGAAAGAGACAATTCGGTAAATTTTTACTTTACTGAGCTAAGTTAGCTATCTTATTCTTCCACTAAACAACATAAATGGATTGTACAGAAGCAGGCGCAAACAGGCCAAGATAGGCTGATTTTTTTAATATTTAGTTAGTTGCCGACTGTGCCGTCTCTATAATCTGATGATGGGTGCTGACTTGTAATGTGTTTCGGCAGATTTTTAGATCTACCTGTAGCATGGCCTTCAGTTTGTGAGATCTTACAGCTAAAATATATGCTTTGGCATGGCCTCCACAGTGTTACTAATTTGTGTTCTTATGATATGCAGGAATTGGCCGAGCATACAGTGGAGGTGAAAGCTAAACATGAAAACCTTGACGGGCTGTTCACCTTTTATGATTCGACAAAGGCCACTCTAAATATTTATCAGGTCTTGTATTTAATCTATGATTCATCTATATTTCTGGCCATTTGATGAAATTTCTATGCATATTGCTTTGAATTGCTTTCTATGGAACTATAATTAATCTATTATTTATTTCAGGTGGCAAGTGTTACTTTTGACTTGCTGTTGTTGCTTGTCGTGGGATCGTACTTGATAGTATTGTTTAGTTTTCTTGTCATCACAACCAGGGTAAATCTTTTGGCCTTTCTCATTTAATTTCACTTCTTAATGTTGGCAGGTTAGCTAAGATGTTTCTGAGTCTAGAACCGTCAAGTCATGAGTACCACTACTCAATGACTTTATCAAGATAGTTAGACTTTATTGGACTAACTAAATGTTGTGTGTATCAATCAGGGTCTCGATGACCTCATCAGTTTGTTTCGAAGACCACCATCCCGCAAAGTTAAAGCTGCTTAATTCTGGGAACATAGGAGAGATACAACAGTTGTTTTTCACGGAATGTTTCTTCAGACAGATTTCTGCTCGGCATTAACAGACACATTGCTCTACTTTTTCCCAGCCGGACATGAATATCGTTGCTTTGAAATTGTCGCTGGTGGCTTTTTTTGATTAATCCATTATTGTCAGGAGGGATCAGTCTTTTTTTGTTGCTCACCTGCTAGAATCAGATCCCTCAATGACGAGCTAAAGTCACGTTGATTAATCCAGTATTGTCAGTGTACTTCAATCAGGATTTAGTTGACAAATCATTTCTGCAATTAACATTGTTTCTGATGATCATTCATCCGAACTTTTGTTCATCCATGATGTATGCTTACTAGTAGTTACTTATGGATTATGTTCTCCATGTTTGGAAATAATTGCTATGCTCGTCATCAAGGCTATCTCGAAAACTTCAAATACTAGAGGATGCTATGTCAAAGTTGAAAATGACCCTAAATATCGTCGACAATGATCCTAGTTTTACAAGAGTGGAACTATAGAATCTAAAAGTGATGAAAAAATTGTGAATCTTGTAAAATCTTTTGCTTATCAAAAGCTTTTTTATTTTTCACTAGTGAGGTCTACATGGAGTTTTTCCTCTTTTTTCGTCTATTCGTGTATCTTGTGAAGAGAATTCAGAATTATATGGCCAATTTTGAGCAAAAAGGGAGTAATATAATACAGTTTATCCCGACAAAAGTTGGTCGATGCCTGTGCTGCAACAAGATAAAGAAACCCGGATCCAAAAATAAAGATAACCGGACTTATATCTAGGCCCGGTTGTTCCTATTTCTTCTTTTTTCCATTTCTGCGTCAACTTGCCTTGAACACAAATTATCACAATTTCAAGACTTCACATCAATTGATATGTAAAAAGAAGAGTCACACAAGTAAATGTTCAAGTTCACATCCCACCAAAATTCGCCTAAATTCCTATACATAAGGACGTACACTTGGATAACTAATCCAACATAGCAATTACGAATTGTGAGCTTTCAGCAAGGCTTGATGGATCATGTCGATAAATTGATTGTCCTGCAACATGAAACAAAAACAAATAATTACTATTTTTTCTGAGTGACAACAGGAATAACTACGGAAACTTATGAGAGACGGTGTTACATGCGAGACTGCCCATTAGCCCTCTAATTAACAATGAATACACATAATAGCGTCCCATAACCAACAAAAACAAAATCAGTAGAGGAAAGCTTGACACACACGGATAAATAAAAGGCCTGCCACAGGCTTAATAGAGCATCAGGTATAATTGCTTTGGAATTGGGATTAAACTTTGAAGTGTTCAAATATAATCCCTTTGTTTTATTTTTGTCACATTCCCATATTAGATTGCTCTGCAATGATAACTAATAGACTTTCAAGGGTTGGAACCAAGCGCCACACAGCGAGTTTTAATAGCTTTGTGAGTTGTTTCTGTTGAAATTTAGTTAATAATGGACCATTGAAAAGAGCGTCACAATCAACATTAATTTGACAAAATCTTTACTTCAAAGTGATTTAGCACAAATTAGAAACCTACCTGAACAAGTGATAAAAGTGCCGATTGGACCTTTTCTTTACTGATCACCGGACCATAATTAGGAGCAGCAGCAGATGTTGGAGTCAGTGACGGTGGAGGCGTTGGAGGAGGAAATGGTTGGAGAACTGGAGCACCGTAAGGCCGATGTAGATTTGAAAGAGTAGGTTGCAGTGGAGGTAGAATAGGTGAGGATGAAGAAACAGATCCCATCTGAAGTGGAGGTTGCAGTGGCGGATTGGTAGGAGGGAGTGCAAAAAAGGAGGATGGTTTAACTAGATTTGTAGCTCTATTGCTATTAATGCTCGACTCTGACGAATCAAGGAGTGACAGCAAAGAAGCAGAAGTTGAGACGGCACTGGATGCTACTTGTGGTGGTGGGACCATAGTAGGTGTATTGCTAGGATGACTAGTGAGGCCAGCGGTCACAGAAGGCTTGTGAAATCCAGATATTGTGGGAGTTGGCTGACTTCCCATATTTTTGGCAGACTGCAATACGAAAGCAAGTATAAACCAAACAAGAATTTGCATATCCCACAAAATTACTTAGATTGATGCTACGTAAATAGATGAGAACACATAACAACAGAGGCAAGGGAGTTGGATGTACGTAACCTTACCTCGATGTTAAAAACACCCCTAGACTTCCCCGATGACTATAAAAGAGTGCGTAGTAAAATGCATTGACATTTGACACTGCTACAACACTATACAAGAAGAATAGATGATAACACATACGCTGAAGAAGCTCATAAAGGCAAGATCTTCAGAAACATCATTGGCATTAGAAGCGACTGATGGTGATGGCTCTAGCGGACCGTCTATGACAGCCATAGTCGGGACTGCTTCTAGCTCTTCGAACTCACTGCATTATAAAGCAATTATCAAAATAAAAATATATTTATCAAGGTCAGATCCCTTGTTTAATCGAATATCTAGAGTATTACTTAAGACAGGTTGGCTAAACAGGCCAAAGCATTTCGAAGCCTCAACCTTTCAATGTTGAAGTAATGCCAATTCCCAAAGAGTTCCACAGTATCAGCTTCTTAGAGTTGGTAATAATAATTAACTCCTCTCCTACCCAATTCAAAGTAAAAAAGTGGTTCGCCTTCATTGTAGAGCATCCATGTTATCATAATGGGATACTAAGCAGTAAACACATTTTTCTACTCATTGATACAAAAGTTCTACTTTTCCTGGTAAGGATAGTTGTGTACAGTTCTCCCATCCCATCTCTGACCCACCCACACCCACACACATAAACACACAAACCAACGATAAAAATAAAATGTTTTAGCCTTAAAATCATACCAACGAAGGCAACACAAATCAGCTCCGTTATCCAGCAGTTTAACTGAAGAGATGAGCATTAGTTCTTTTCAACATTCGTGACCAACAAGTTGACACAATTAGACTTAAGAAAACACACAGAAGTTGATTCTTATAGGAAGACTTTACTGTGAAGAACATGACAATCTGACGTAAGATAAATAACACGATAAGTGACCCCTCCACCATTTTTTTCACTGATAAACCATAACATATCATGAGATACGTAGTATACTAAATACTAATTAACCACCTTCCAATACAACAAGTACTTACCTTTTGGATGAAGATATCATTGACTTAGATGGCCCCTTGGAATAAGCATTAATGATCCTGACAAACATCACAATACAAAAATTCCAATCAGATGTCCTCTATTTCAATTTACGGAATATTGGTAGTGAAATGAAGTTCAGAAGGAAGCCACGTGATTGAAACTATAAACCCATCAACAAAATTTCTGCCAGGAAGAAGGAGATACCTGCCAAAAAGATTTGACACCTCTTCACATTCACGAGCATTATAAAACCAAATACCATTTACTTCTTGAGCCGCATTTCGGTATAATAAATATGGTACTTGAATTTCAAACTCAAAGTCTCCCAAAATATTCTCCACCAAATTTTCTGCACGATAGAAGTACAAATGCCACTTACATTTCCTACTCAGCCTATGATTTCTATATATGCACAGAAAGAAAAGAAATTGTCGCAATTCATCCATTGAACAACCATTTTATCCACACTCAATGATGATAGCGGGAGTCACTAGCATGATACATAGACTAGTATAGATCCCGTGCAATGAATGTGCGGTATTTATAGTTAATTTTATAAACTTCTGAACTTGTTTTAATGATTTTTTCTTTTCATGAATTTAATAATCTCAGTTTACGTTTTTGTTTTATAGAGAGCAAGTAACATGCGTCAAATCATTCTCTACAAAGTTTAGCAATTTGTAATTAGACTTGTATTTTATTTTAATTAAAAATTGCTTTAAGTTGATGAAAAGTTATATTTTAATGAAAAATTAATTGTTTAATGTTTATTTTTGTTTTCTTCTTATTTAAGTAAATAAAGTTTGGAGTGAAAAATTTTCCTTATTTAAGTAAATGGAATTTTAAGGGAAATCTTTCGAGATTTCGTATATATGGTAAAGAATATGACTAAAAATAGATTGTAGAACGTATCTTTGGCGCAAAACTTAGGCGGGAAAATTTTAGCTTTGTTAATCTTTTAGTATATAGGGGATGCCAACAATAGATACAATAAGATTGAAGAAAAATGGATAAAAGTATTTCATTCCATGTGCTTAACAATTTGCATTAACTAATCAAGTCCAAAATGTAAGTTCCACCATGAAGAGGTTTCCGATAAACCTTTTCCTCGAGTGTTCCTCATAGATCACTTACATCATAAGAATGAAGTTTGATATTAAGCCATTTACAAATATCTTCAAGAATGATCGTTCTTTCTACCCTAATTATTCACATACTACGCAACATGACTAAAATGGTACTCCTATGTCCATGAATAAACTCTCTAGTTTCCATTCTGGGTTGTCTACCGGTATACTTCCCACTTAGAATCTTTCCTTTTTTGGATGTCATATTGTTATCTTGTACTCACTACTCACTACGGTTTGTAGCCCGTTGTCTTTAATCATCTTGTATTTTCAACCATGTTCTTAATCATCTTGTATTTTCAACCACGTCTTATTACGTTCTTAATCATTCAGACAAAACAAATAATAAGGAAGCTTATTCATGGATGAAGGAAGTAACACATATACTAGTTACTCATACCGTTCATGCAACCCTTACGTCGTAGGTTTAAACTACATAGCTTGATTGCTAAACGCTTTTATGGCAGCAAAGTCTAATCATCAAACTAAATAGCTCATCACAATGACAGTAACCAGCAAATGCCAGCAAAAACTCTAACCTGTATTTCGACGATTCATCACGATAAACTGAAACCGAGGTTGAATTTTCCTGACAACAAGCAATCCGAAAACAAAACTTTTAATTACACTCAATAATTCAATACAGACTAATTCTTCCCACACAAAACAAAGATAATTTCAACAATGCACCAATTTAATACACAAAAAATCGAAATTTATACAAATAAATCAACATTAACATAACAAAATCAACAAAACCAAACCTTTTGACGACAAACAACGACCCTTCAACATCCTTACGACTCTGCAACACAAAATCCCCGAAAATTAATACAATTTATACACGAAATCAACGATTAACACAAAAATCAAGTGAATATAACAATTATAAATTAAATTAATATTACCCATTGACTAAGTTCGATGTTGAATTCATAGAAAGTAACATGAGCAGCAGTGATGAGAATCTCTTCAACATTTGGATCAATTCGTTGAAGAACAGTTAAATTTAATAGCTTCGTACTGTTTTGATCTAGATTTGGCATTAATTTTCCAGTTTGAGCCATAATTTAATTTGATTATGAAGGTCGATGATGTTATCAAATTGAATTGGGGATAAAATTATAAACCCTAGTTTTGTTAGTTAAGTTTCCGTAAGCTTGTAAAATTAGACTTGTTGGTATAGAGACTAGAGATTGCGTTTTAAGGTTTGGCTCTCTTCTATTCCAAGTCCAAAACTAGTGTCACCAGTCACCACCGACTTTCATATACGATAAGACCGTCTTTTATATATTCTGCGCATTAATGTAAAATCGCCCTTTCAATTGACTACCTTTACAACAACAACAACAACAAAAAAAAACAAACAATAAGACCGATCTTTTTGTGTTTTGTAACTCATTGAGTTAAATTATTTATTATTACTATTCTTATGTTATTCAATTCAAATAAATAAAAAATCATTTTATTGTCTTACTGTAAAAGAATGTAGACATTAATTTGTGTAATTAGCATTGATGCTATTCAAGTTATTTATATTTCTATTATGGTCAAAATTTATTCTATTTTATTCTATTTAGTTTTAGTGTCCCCCTATTACAATTTACAATATGTAACCAAATGAAGATGAAATATTGTGTCCCCCTATTACAATATGTAACCATATAAATCAGTGTATGTAATCATTTTACGATATATTTTAAGTAGATTTAATTAAAATAGTAACATGTAAGAATACAAATGGTAACATGGATGTATGTGAATAAAATGTTATTAACTCGGTCATGATATATATGTTTTTGCAACATGTTTGATCTAATTTTAAAAAATCTTACAATAATGTCATATATGAATACAAATGGTGACATAAGAGTATGTGTATAAACTGTTACCATCTCAGTCAGTGTATGTAACCATTGTACAATTTTTTTTACAATATGTTACCATATTAGTCAGAATGTTGTCATATTAGTCGGTAAATGTGACCATTGTACAATATGTTTGATTAAAATTGAAACAATCTTAGTCTAGTAACATATAAGAAAACAGTGGTGACATTGAAGTATCTCTATAAGAGCATCCTCAACCATGATCAACACCTTTCCTCATCTCACTCTCTCTTATCACTTCTTACTCATCAACCTCATTAATCCTCAACTTTTCAATTTTTCACCTCCAACAATAATTTACACTTATTCCTCATCACTCTCTTCCATCATTTATCTCACTTACTTTAACATACCCCACACATTTTTTACAATAAAATCTATTTTCGTAATTTTTTCGGGTTTTCAACTTGATAATTTTATCGACTTCCGTTTCAT
>VHZZ01003075.1:95367-115007 GCA_009801015.1 Silene noctiflora | reverse complement strand
AGGTTTAATCAATAAACCTTAAGTAAACGTTTTATCACGCTTATACGGAATTAGTTTTGAAAAACGAAAAAGTGTGCATACTCAATTCCCCCCCCTCCCTTCTTGAGTATTTGGGATCTATAGACTCTTCAAATGAACTTCCTAAATTGCCCCTCCCAACCCAAATATTTCAATCAAATTATCGACAAACAATTTAATTGACAACTCGAAACGAACAACTAAGATCAAATAACAAACAATTGAAAAACCTTAGATTTGATCCACGAATCGAAAAATGTGCAACAAATCACGTACAACGAATAACAAACAATTGAAAACCCTTAGATTTGATCCACGAATCGATAAACGTTCAACAAATCACGTAAGAGTGATTTGTTAAGCGAAACAATGAATTACTAATCGTGACAATGTAACTAGTTGACGTAAAACAAATCATTTTTTTTTAAAAAAAAAAAGACTTTGATAACAAGTTCCCACGTTCAGACTTAGGTTTGGACGTGTATGGTCTAGTCCAAACTCCAAACTTTTTTTGCCTTGTAGCATTTTCGTAAAACGGCCATATTTTCCCCATTTTTTGTTTGTTTGGGGAGTGTGACCTACCGTTAGAACCGCAAGAGGATAAGCTATAACCTCCAACTGAACTTTCTTCAGGTTATGACCGTTTAAACTTGACCCTTGGTTTAAACAGATTCCAAATTTTGTTCTAATGCTCGTTTATGGTGTGTTGACACTATTTTATCATTACAACCCTTAATGTATGCCCCTTTTACATGTTTACCTTGAATGGTCATTTGTAATAGTCGTTCAAAGCGGCGACTAAAAGATTGAAGCAATTAGTTTAATTACGTTAATGGTCTTTCGATTTGTTTGATTGAGCTATCGTCATGATGAAACGTTTTTTTTTTTAAAACTTTTATGTAGGTAGAACAGTAAAAGGAGTTTAAAGAGAAGTTAAGTGAATAATATTATGAAATGTCAAAATTGAAAGTTCATTATATTGTCAACGATTCGAAGTAACATGTCGACGATCTTTAGCAACATCGTAGATAAAAAAAAACTTCTAATAGAGGACCTAGCGTGCTATTCACAAACATTTTTTATCTAGTGCAACCTCGTCCATTTATTTTAGCGAACTTAATTTCCTTGTCCGTTGCCCATTTATTTTTAAAAAATTCCTGACCAAACCCACTTACTAAACAGGCCAAGCGGGCCAGCCCGTACTTGATCAACTCTACTAGGTACAAATATGCAACCACTTGCCATATTTTTTTGCCAAGTCATCTCACAAACATGTATACAAATCGACAATAATTAACATGTTTTTATTTTCAACAATAAAGAAGTTTGTGGACAAACCCCAATAATTAACAGGTTTATTCTTTTCGGCTTAAACGAGCTAAATTGAATTGAATGAAGATTAGTTGAGCTAAACTAAATTGAATGCAAGTTAGTTTTGTGGAGAGATGAGCTGACCGAAACTAAACTAAACTAAACTAAATTAATAGAGCTGAACGGAACTGAATTAACACAAATTCGTGACGGCTGATATCTGTCACAAGCTTGTGACGGGTCAATTAAGGATAAAGACAAATCTTTGTGATTTCCTATACATTATACTAATAAAGTGAGACCTATTGATTAATGATTAAACTAAAATTAAGCCAGAGGGCCTAATGCCCCAGGTGGACCAAGTAATGAACAAAACCCCTTGATTAAAATACGGAATATCCCTGAAATCGTACTCTCCTCGCTACTGATACGGCTGCACACACTATCAGTTGTACAGAATACAAAAAATGGATTTGTTACCGGCTGAAGCACCGGTGCCGGTTAAAAGACAAGGTTTCCGGTCACTAAAACTGGTCAACATTGACTTGGATAAACCCCTTGGTGAAGCTCCGTACGACGTTGACCATGGCCGCCTCGATAACGGTCTCACTTACTACGTTCGCTCCAATTCCAAGCCTAAAATGCGCGCCGCTCTCGCTCTCGTCGTCAAAGCTGGGTTTGTATACATTTCAATTTTTTTTCATTTCGATTTTTACTGTATTTATTGATTTTCATGATTATGTTTGAATATGATGATAATCTTTGATAATGTTGAGTGAATGCGGAATGGTGCATTGCTGTGTTATATATGATTCGTTGCGATAATTTATAGGCTAGTGTATGAAAAACTCGGAAAATTGACTGTTTTTTTATTTTATTTTTGTTGTTATGTTTGTGTATGATGATTATAATTAGGTTTAATAATGTTGAGTATATGCGGAGTTGATTTAGGAGCATTGTTGTCTTGTTGATGATTTGTTGTGATAATTTATATTTGAGTTTAGGCGAATGTATGAGAACTCGAAATTCGAGTGTGATTTTTATGGTTATGTTTGTGTATGATCATTATTAGGTTTTATAATGTTGTGTGGATGTGGATTGTGGGAAGAAACCCATATTAACCCACATGTGAGAGTCCCACATTGATAAAAGAGGAAAGAGTTTACCACTATATAAGCTAAGGGGCTACTCCCTCTATAGCCAATTGGTTTTAGGGTGGAACCTCGGCTTATGGAGCATACTCTCTCTCCTCCATTTGGGTGCGGCCTAGCCCCGTTTACATGATTTAAGATGGTATTAGAGCTCACGGTTATTATTATGGGCATGATGAATTAAACTGGCCCTTCTTCACAACCGTTATAAATTACACGGTTTTCTTTTTCGACGCCTGGAAGAGAGGCCTAATTGCCCCAAGACCGATTTAAAATGGGCCTCCCATGTGTGGGAGAGTGTGAAGAACCCATATTAACCCACATGTGAGTGTCCCACATTGATAGAAAAGGAGAGAGTTTACCACTTCTTAAGCTAAGAGGCTACAATGGGCCTCGCCCGACATGTGAGTGTCCCACTTTGATAAAAGAGGAGAGAGTATACCACTTTATAAACTAAGGGGCTACAAGCTACTCCTCTATTGCCAATCCATTGTAATAATGTGCTCTGTTTTATTTGAGGCAAATGTATGAGAACTTGGAATTTTTGACTATTTTTCTTGATGTTTATGGCTATGTTTGTATATGATGATTATTAGAAGCATTGATGTGCTATTGATAATTCCTTGTAATAATGTTTTAATTGAATGGAGGCAAATGTCTAAGAACTCGGATATACTTTTTGAATATTATGGGTTTATGTTCAGATATGCAGATTAGGTTTAACAATGTAGAGTGAATGCGAACCAGATACAAGATCATTGATGCATCATTCATGATTCTTTGTACTGCCGCTGTTTGTAATTCTAAGGAAGTGTATGAGAAATTGGTAATTTGATTTTGAAGTGGATATATGACTTGTATCATGGCGCTAGAAATTCTAGGTGTGATTAGAGACAATTCTTGAAAACTTAGTTGGCGGGCATTCATAGGTTATCTTTGGCGGCATTGTCTTCTTCTGGAACTATTCATTTGAGGGAGTGATTTAAGCTAGAAATGCTCTGTCTAGTCTCGCTGTTTCACATTGTACAAATGATATGAATTTTTACCCTAGAGTGTTGCATTATACCGTTTTTGTTGATTTAGTGGCATTTTAAAATCCTGTTGGAATTAGAGTAAAACTTGGTCAAAACGAGAAGAATATTCGAGGAACTTAGGTGTGCGCTGTCCTGAGCTAATGGTCTCCTATGATTTACTTAGGGAAGGGGAAAAGCTAGAGCTCTTAAGATCCCCTTTTGCTTTATTTTATTGGAAGTCTGGTAGTTAGGTGTATCAGTTACATGTACCTCTTATTTCGTGACTGCTGATTACTTGATTCATGGCAGGTCAGTTTTGGAGGAGGAAAATGAGAGAGGAGTTGCTCATATCGTTGAGCATCTAGCTTTCAATGCAACAACAAAGTACACAAATCATGACATTGTCAAATTTTTGGAAAGCATTGGAGCAGAATTCGGTGCCTGCCAAAATGCCATGACGTCTGCGGATGAGACCATTTATGAGCTGTTTGTCCCGGTTGACAAGCCTGAGCTGCTATCGCGGGCTTTATCGGTTCTGGCAGAATTTAGTACGGAGGTGTTTATTTATTATTATTTTCTTTATTTTCAATTACTCATCGCAGCAGAGTCGTTTTAATTGTTATGATTGATAACTTCTTGTATAGATTCGAGTCTCAGCAGAAGACTTGGAAAAAGAAAGGGGAGCTGTGATGGAAGAGTTCCGAGGAACACGAAATGCTAATGGCCGTATGCAGGATTCACATTGGGCTCTTATGATGGCAGGTTCTAAGGTACTACATTAATACAATTGTTGATGTAAGTGTCCACTCTACAATGCTAGTTTTTGTGCTACTTTTGATTGCCTAGTTACTAATGGTTCTTGTTATTTCTGTCTGAGGTTGTTGTTCCTCATCCTCAATACGATTGTTAGTGTATCTAATGATTAGAAGTTGATGCCTGTCTTCATTTGAAGTTAGTTACCCACTTCTCTCAATCTTTTAGCTTTCTGTTTTTTAATTTTGTGGAATAATATGTCCGTGAAATTATGGTTGCAAATTATGTTGTTATTAGCCCGATGTATGTTACATCTGAATACGACATTTCTGGGCTAGGAAGGTATTAGAGAAATGTGGACAAACTTCTGTGAATTTGTAAAAACCCTGCATTGGACAAAGAAGAAAGGGTCCAATATCTGAGAAAATTTATTGAAGTCAGCAAACCATTCCTTGTGAGTGTTGTGACCTTCAGGGATTTGAAGATAGATGCAGCCATGCAGGAGCAGGAGTTCCTACTAATCTCACCTGGGCAGAATAGTCATTTACTGCTTAAGAGTCCCCTATTTCGCACTTGCATGTTCCTTTCCTATAACTTCGTTCAAAGAGCAGTGTAAACAATCGAATGCAACAGATTGAGTACTAGGTTTGACATTCTGTGAGTACTCCGTTAACCTAACTAAGGCCTTGTTTGGATACCAAAAATGGAGGGGAGGGGGAAAGAGGGAAGGGAAAGGAAGGGGGAATAGCGGGTGAGTTTTTTTTTTTCGGGGGGGGGGGGGGGTATTTTCCTTTTTTACATAGTATAACAGAGTGCCTCCTTTGAGNTTATTTTCCTTTTTTACATAGTATAACAGAGTGCCTCCTTTGAGCTGCTTGTTTATTGTTGTCTTCTGTATTGGTACTATTCATCATGACTATTTCAGTTGCAAGAAGTTAGCAACACCAACACCTATGTTACTGGACTACTCAGGATTGTTGGACTTATAAGAAGGATATGTCAATTGTATATCAAGATCCAGTTGTTTTTTTGTATCATTTTCAATAAGTGTGCCCAAGCATTCATAATTCCATCACTTTGTACTGTCAAATACTTTATACAGGTACAGCCATACTGGGAGGTAAAACTCATTTAATCCTAGATATTAGCCAAGCCTGTTGTCATTTAGGCGTGTCTCTCTTTTTACACCCAAAATGCTGTAGACCCAAACTTCCAGATGCTCTTTACATTGGCATACCTTTAGGATTATCAAAATTGAAAACAACCAATTACAAGTTTATAAAGGTGAAAGAGATGACAAAACGGCAGTATTTAATGCGATAGAGCAGATAGTACTAGGGTTTCACTGAAGTGACAAATGTTAAGGAAAATAGTGTTATTATGGACTGCACTTTTAATTTTGAGGAGCAGAGGCAATTTTGCTTCAAAAAGTAAGATTATGTTTATACGAGTTGTCTGTGAGATGTAAAAGGACCACTAGATATGAAATGATATGCCTTCAGCAGAAGACATATACAGAGCCAATGGAGGAGAGGTCATAGACAAGATAACCACATATTTGTCTGAAATTATAATAGAGTTCTTGGCAAATGTTGCATTCCATTTGCTGAATGGTTATCACTTATAAGATACAACCAACAGTGCATGTTGCTCATTTCTGGCTGTTTTTGGTTTCTAGCTATTCATGTTTCATAGATCAGAATTATACTTGCTAATCAGGAACTTAAAATGGTCTTCTGATGCTGTAGTATGCCGATCGCTTGCCAATTGGAACTGAAAAAGTTATTCGAACAGTTTCTGCTGCAACTGTTAAGCAGTTCTACAGAAAATGGTACCATTTAAAGCATATGGCAGTGGTAGCTGTTGGAGACTTCCCCAACACAGAGGTTCTGTTTCCCCCCCCCCCCCCTAATATAGATATATCTTCATCTGCAATTATTTGACCAGTGACAATTAACTGAGATTTCCTTTATCTTTTCCTTCCGTCTTTACAGAGTGTAGTTGAATTGATCAGGATGTACTTTGGACAAAAAAATTCTATCCTTCAGGCTCCAGATATACCACATTTTCCCGTTCCATTGCATGAAGAGCCGCGTTTCTCATGTTTCGTAGAATCAGAAGCTGCTGGTGTAAGTATTTGACATTTGCACATGTTTTTTAATGGAGTAAGTGAAAATCTCTGTAGTTGGAGGATATTCTAAATATATGATATTTATTCTTTTGCTATATCTGTATGATTCAGTCTGCCGTAGTGATCAGCTGTAAAATGCCAGCTCAAGATCTGAAGACCCTAAAGGACTATAGAGATTTGCTTGTCGAATCTATGTTTCTTCAGGCTTTAAATCAAAGACTGTTCAAAATTTCTCGCCAGAAGGAGCCACCTTTTTATTCATGCTCTGCAGCAGCAGATGCTCTGGCATCTCCTGTGAAAGCTTATATAATGACCTCGTCCTGCAAAGAAAATAGAACCACTGAGGCTTTGGAGGCCATGCTTATGGAGGCAAGAGATTTTCGTCAAAGCTTTGATGAATATTTTTTTGGCACGTTCTTTACTGATGCTCAGTTTTTCAGCTCGCAAGGATTCACCTGCATGGATTTTCAGATCGAGAAACAGCCATTGCCCGTGCTTTGTTAATGTCAGAAATTGAATCTGCCTATCTGGAGCGTGATCAAATACAATCAACAAGCTTACGGGATGAATATGTGCAGGTTGAATTAATCATCATATTTATTCTTCTAGAATGTTAAGTGGCGTGTGTTGTAATGTCGTTCCTTAGTTGCTGTTTTCATGTGTTTCTATCAGCATTTCTTGTACAATGAACCAGTTGTCGGGATTGAGTATGAGGCACAACTTCAAAAAACGCTTCTGCCTTGTAAGTAAATAGTTTAAATGCCTACAGCTTCTTACTTACGCCAACCAGCTGTTCTGTTAATTTGTCAACTATTAAACCTGCAGCTATATCTGCCACTGAGCTTTCAAGGTATGCTCAGAAGTTTCACACGACAAGTGGCTGTGTCATTAAGACGATTGAGCCTCAAGCTACTGTTACTTTAGATGACCTTAAAAGTATTGTCACAAGAATCAGTTCTCTTGAGGAAGAGCAAAACATTTCAGCTTGGGCTGAGGAGCAGGTACCTGAAGAGATAGTTAGTATTGAGCCAGACTCTGGGTTAGTTCCTATCTTTTTTAACTGTAGGAAGAGTGTGAAATCTCCCACTTTGGCTCTTATCTCATAAGTTTTCCATGTTGTCCATTTTTTCCTCTTGAAAAAGCTTTGTTCTATGTTTCATTGATAAACCAGGATGCTGAAGATTCTCATGTTAGTTTTGGTGATCGATGTTGTTTGTGAAAATTCTCATTCTCTCTTTGCGTGTAAAAGAAAATAATGTCCGGAGGAGTTTAATTTAGGGAAAGGTGCCCTTTGGTGTCTTGTCGATAATTAGCAAGACATCTCGTTCAAATAGTAAAGCAAACCAAACCATATGGTCTATTTTTTTAATCTGATTGACAGTGAAGAAGTGTGAGCTTATACGTTTAGGCTAATGGGCACTCTCTCTACATTCGGAGATCCAGTAAGATATCTTGTGTTTATTCTTCCAATTCTGTAGTCCATCAGGAACTCACTTTAATTGAGCATCAATTTACTTTATGTTGTTTAAGTTTGAACTCACACCAAGGGTGCGCTAGAATGTCTCTTGATATTAATTAATGCTTCTCTTAGTGTTAACAAGTGAGTGTTTTTGCTCGAGGCTCAGTTTGTTGTCCTTTTATTTTTTTTTGAGGCTCTTTAATTCTTCCTCAAGTTCTAGTATGGCACTTAATTAATTCATTCAGAGCAAACAGCCAGAGAAAAGATAATGTTTTTCTATTTGGATGGTTAGCATGCGCAAAATGGTTTACTAAACTGGTTGCTATTCTTTCATTGTGAGGTAGCAGTTCCCATTCGATGAAACTCTCTATTACTTCTACCTGACTACCTCCGAAGAATGAATCCCTTAAGGAAGATATAGCAGTTCGATTAAAATCTTGAATGATAGAGTTGTAAAGGTCATGTGTCACAAAATTTCAAGTGTAGAGAACACTGGCCAGATTACGAATCTAATTGAAAGCCTTTTTTTTTTTCTTTCTCAAATTAATCATTATTACATGTTTGGGTTTCCATCATTAGTGTGCTTCCATTGTCCCCTTCACTCTCTGTCAGACTGTCACCCAACATCTGCCTTCCCTCTCTTTTGTCCCCTTTAGTACCGTCTTGTCCCAGTTGTTTCCATGGATACCGCAAGTCACAACTACCATCAGCATGCTGTATTTTTGTTACATTCCTTGACGTTTACCTTACTCAGAGATAGCACCACGGCCATCCCTTTCCTGAGCAACCAGTCTTCAAAAAGGCATGATACCTGCTGAGATGATGGGGCTGTCAAGATTGAGACCGGAGGCAGAAATTATTAGGTTTGTCTTCTTAGAGACAAAATAACTTAAGAAGAAAGCAAGTAGATAGACGCAGATTACACTAGTGACGCTGCAAAAATGTTCTTTTAATATGCAAAAACTTCAACTTTCAGAGAGAGTAATGTCGATGGGCTTCTACCCTTCTAGGTGGTAGACACTTGAGCCTTAACTCTCAAGCAAGCCTAGCAAGGTATTAGATATCAGTTTCAGCCGTGATCATGGAAGCTATCTGATCTTTGTCATTGTGCCGCATACTATACTGATTCAAAATATGGTTGTAGCAACTTTCAAAACCTTTACAAAGCAGTGTCGTGACCTTGATTTAGTATCCTGTCCTCAAGCACGCATATGAGATAAACATCGTGGCTAGCTTATCATCTTTGCTTGGCTTTCTATGCTGTTCTTCTCCCCCTAGTTCTCCCAGATGATTAAATATTTAAATATGGTTAATCTCTTCTAAAATGCATCTGTATTTGGCATGCAGGAACATCATTCATCAGCAAGACTACTCAGATATTGGAGTCACTGAACTAATTCTATCAAATGGCATGAGGATTTGCTACAAGTGTACAAATTTCCTTGATGATCAGGTATTACCATCATGGCTTTGATGTTCTATTTCTTTCTAGCGATACCTTGAGCTGTTTGTGCATGAAGTGGTGTTGTTCTAACCTAAGGTTGAAACCAAAAGCCATCCAAGCACGTTTTCTATTACACTCTTATCTTAAATTTGCTTCAAATAGGCACTCAAGTTGATGGCTGGTACTCCAACACACTTTTCTCTTCGACGACCTCCTCTTTTAATTATTTTAAGTTTTAACCGCCCTTTCCCCCAGTAGCTAGTGTAATGGGGATTATTGGTTACAAAAGCTAGTATAATGCGGGTTATGTCTTGCAGTTGATAAGAAACTGTAAAAAATACAGTTATGGATAATTTATTTTCAGTTTAATATCATTGTCTTTTTCATGGTCTTGATAGTGTTAATAAACCCCTTCCGCTCCTTAGTGTGATATAGTGTTGCCAGGTTTTCTCAGTTTCGCTTCTCTTGAGCAGGTTCTTGTCACTGGATACTCTTATGGGGGTCTCTCTGAGGTTTCAGAAAATGATTATATTTCATGTTCAATGGGATCAAATATAGCTGGGGAAATAGGCACTTTTGGCCACAAACCATCAGTGTTGATGGATATGCTAGCTGGTAAGAGGGCTGAGGTCGGAGCAAAGCTTGGACCGTACATGAGAACGTTTTCCTCTGATTGTTCACCGACAGACCTGGAAACAGCATTGCAGGTTTGGCTTTTTTGAGGAGTGTTAGCTTCACGTTGGTCCCTCACGTCCATTGTAACTTAGTGCTTACCCCCACTCTCCATCCCCCTTATTACTGTAGAGGGATTAAACAAGAAATAATGCATGTAAGCAATATGTGAATCTTGAAGGAGTCAAATAAGTGCTCTTTACAAAAGTGATCATGTTAAGTCCCCTCAACCCTTCTCTAGTCAGCCTAAGATTTACCAGGAAGACTGAAAAAGAAAAGTCGATGGGACTATGAGAGTCCTCTACTGGATTGCAGGACTAATTAAGGGGGCTGGACATGTCTATGTTGTCTATTCAAAATGGTATAGAAGTCAAACTGTCGAACATGATACTCTGTACGAGAGTAATCATGGTAAGGGTAAGATCCCTCAACCATTTTGTAATCAGCCTAAGATTTTACCAGGGAGACTGAAAAAAGGTTAGATGAGACAATGAGAGTCCACAACTGGATTGCAAAAATAATTAATGGGGCTGTCCTGTCCTGTAAGATCCATTATTGTTTATTCAAAGTGGTATAGGCGTCTCTTCTCTGAAATGAATTTATAATATTTTCTCAGTAATTTCAGTTTCAAATAGAGGCAAATAATCACTATTTTTAGTTTTGGAATGTGGTAGAGAGTAGAGACGTAGAGTAAATCAACATGACTCAGGAATGGCGTGTATTTCTTAGTTTTGCAGCAGTAAGTTCTCATCGTACGTATCATTATGGGTCAATCTGAATACGTAAGTATCCCATGTGTTTTCAACTCCTAAGGCTACATGTTTCTGACCCCCTTAATTCGCCGTAGACCAGAGGTTTTATCACTATAGTAATAATAGTACTCCATCAATACGATAGTACTACCTCTAATCCACACCAAACTACCCATCCACTTTTTAAAGTCAAACTTGCTAAATATTGAACTTGATTATACATAATAAAATTTTAAAAATTTATATATAAAATTGACATTTACTTTTGTTATAAAAAAGAGGTTTCGGGAAGTTATAATAAAGACACGAGAAAATAATATATAAATGAAGAAAAACGTGGTCAACGTGTCGTCTCGTAGACCGTGAAAAGTCAAATGGGTAGTTTAGTGTGGATTGGAGATTTGGAGGTAGTAGTTATTAAGCATGCATGGAGAGTATTTCATCTTGATATGATAGAAGAGTCATGTAGTTTTATTACTTTTTGATTCTGATTAGTTTGACACCTTCAGGAGCTTTTTAAGATTGTAAAGGTAGTCTTTAGTTCGGAGCTAAGTATTGTCTAGGTCATTTAATTAAAAGTAAGAGCTTTTTTTTTTTTATCTTTCCTTCACAAGGGTCACAAAGGCACTAGCCAAAACGCATCCGGCCGCCTAGGGTGCGCCATTTTGCCTAAGGCAAAATTAATGAGGGACACCACTATGTAATTCCCGTTTTTGTCTTCAAGTTCTTCATTAGTTAACATGTTAACGCTCTTTAAAGTTCAAAAGAGTACTGTTTCACAAAACTTTATTTTCAAATACAATTTTGTTTACAAAAGCGATACCCTTGTGGCAGGAGGTACCTGGCTTCTGCCCTGTCACCACAGGCCCATGTTGCCTCAGTGTGCCTCACGGCTCCCGCTGCTTAAACCCAAGATTGTGGGTCAGAATTGATACTGTAATTCTGTTACTTTGATGATGAAAGAAGATAACACCATTAAGTTCTTTTTCGTTGTAGGCCTTTTAGTTGAAGCTTTAATGGCCTAATGGCCATGTATTTCTGGATGTGATTATATCGTATAACATAATTATTATTATTACGTAATCTATGCATAGAGAGTGCAGATCACTGAGGTCAGCAATGGCGGTAATAATTATTTCGAAGTCAACTTATCCTTTTCTATGTATCCTGTGGGCCGACTTTTTTTGGTTTTTATTTTATTGCAGCTTATTTATCAGCTCTTCGTGACAAAAGTTGAGCCAAAAGAGGAAGAAGTTAGGAAAGTGCTGGAAATGGCAGAAGAAGCTGTTCGTGCTCAAGATAGAGATCCTTGCACTGCCTTTTCTAATCGTGTGAGGGAGCTTAACTATGGAAACTCGTACTTCTTCAGGGTGAGTTTGAGCATCAGGATCACGTTTTGTTGGATGGTCTGCATGAGTGCACATATTGACTACTATCAGCATGCAGCCCATCAGAATTAGTGACCTCCGAAGAGTTGATGCATATAAAGCATGTGGATATTTCGACAGCTGTTTTAAGGATCCATCGACATTTACGGTGGTGATTGTTGGCAACATTGACCCTTCTACTGCTTGTCCATTGATATTGAAATATTTGGTGAGCAACACATTCCGAACCTGATGCTTCTTTTAGCCCATGGTTTTGTTTTTAGCTGATTTTCTATTTGTACATGCAGGGTGGAATACAAAAGCCTTCTGTCCCAGTTTTGCAGTTCAGCCGTGATGACCTAAAAGGCCTGCCTTTCACTTTCCCTGACAACATAATTAGGTAGTTCCTTTGAAGACTACATTGTAGCTATCTTGGCTTTAAAAAAGAATTGCTTAAAAGCATTAAATATTATCATGGTGAAGTTGATGGGCATTTAGATCTTTGGATCGTATCACGAAATTTATACATAGAACATTTTATCTATCATGACATCATAGTTGTCAAATTCATTACTCCCTCCGTAATTTCATGATCTTCTAATATTCTTTTTTGGGATGTAATGATATGTACATTGTACCACTTTTCTTTCCTTATTTGGTATGTTAAAGGGAATTATATGGGCATGACTGAACAATGTCCTGTTTTTGTAATTGCCTTATTGAAAAACATGGCCATCTTATAAAAGCACAGTACAGTTCTCGCGCTGTTTCTATATGAAAAGTGGACACTTAGTTGTCAGTTGATTATAAGTGATGCTTTCGTTAAAATTATGAATACTCTTGAGGTGAATCTGCTTGGTTGTAAGTGTATAATGATTTCCTAAAGCTTTGCATTTCTCAAAGGTTATATAGCTAGTTTTGTAGTTAGGTTCTAACGTAGAATATCTACTTTTAATGTTAATGGGCTGAGGTAAATGTATTGGTTTCAGCTTGGTGATTTGAGGGTTCCTTGCAAGTCAAAATGACTACTATCATCTAGTAGTATTTTTGTCTAGGTTGCAGTTGATGAGCAATGATGCATGTGGAATAAATTTTACTAATTGTCTTCTAATACGAAAATGCAAATTGCAGGGAAATTGTCCGTAGACCAATGGTGGAAGCACAATGCGCAGTGCAGTTATGCTTTCCCGTGGAGTTAAAGAATGGAACTATTGTAAGTATTAATTTTGTTATACACAAATTTTTTTATTACATTGGTCCTCACTTGTATATTTTTTAAATGGATCGCTTGTTAGGTAATGCCCCAAATATAGTATGTGGAGCAATTTAGTATTACAGTGTGATCCTTTTGCCTAGTAATAAATTTCGATTCCATGCCTTGGTTCTTGATTAGAAGAATTATGTTTAATTTCATTATTAGAGAACACATAAAAATAATTCATGTTCAATGACATGACGCGTTGAGTGATGGGAGATAGCAAGATGAGGCTTGGATGCTGCAGGATCATCAGTAAGATGTCTTCAACCTAATAAACTATGTTCATGAATTGTTTATATTCCTTATCACTAGATCGAAGAGATTCATTTTGTTGGGTTTTTGAGTAAACTATTGGAGACAAAGATGATGCAGGTGCTTCGTTTCAAACATGGGCAGGTGTGTACCTGTTGTTCATTGTTATGCGGATTTTCAGTTATCCTATTTCATCTAGAAATGAACAATCTAAAATTTCCTCCTGCGTATGTGGCACAGATATATTCTGTAAGTGTGTCGGTGTTCTTAGGCGGTAATAAGCCATCAAGAACTGGCGACGTGCGCGGAGACATTAGCATAAACTTTTCTTGTGATCCTTCTGCATCTTCCACACTGGTTGTTCATCACTCCTTTCAATTTGTCTATTATATAATATAGTGACCCAGTGACAGCGTTCTAACGCTACACTGTCTATGGTTTCCCGACAGGTTGACATGGCCCTAGATGAGATTTTGCATCTTCAAGTCGAAGGGCCCTCCGATCAGGATGTTTCAGCTATACTTGAAATCGAACAACGAGCGCATGAAAATGGACTACAGGTGCCGTGTTGTATATGCTTGTTTTTGTGATTGATTGTCTATGGAAGATTGCTTAAATACAATATCTGTGAAGGATGATACTATATTTGTTTAATCTTGCTTGTCATGTAGGAAAACTTCTATTGGCTGGACAGGATATTGCGAAGCTACCAATCAAGAGTCTATTCTGGAGATCTGGGTGCTTCTTTACAGGTTGGAGATTTGTTTTGTGGTGTTTCGTCAATTTTTTTTTTCTTTTTTTTGAATGTGTTTATGTGATTTTTGGGTTAAGGCTTTGACATTGTTGTTATTGTTGTTTTTGTGTTATTTTTTTTTTTTTTTTTTTTTTTTTTTTTTTTGGGGTGCAAGTATGTATTGATTACATAACATCATGTCTGAGATGTAAGGACATTGCCTTAGAAAGATTAACAATGAGTTAACTGTAACGATTAGGCAGTCAAACTTTCCATGACATAGGTGAGTCTTACAGGTGCCTTCTTCCACCTTATGCCTTGATTCTTTCTTAGGAGCCTGCCCTTCTACATTTTGGTTTTACCACTTTTCCTCGTGTATTTTATTAGTCAATAATTTGTTGCCAATCTTTTACTGGTTAGACATACTTCACTCAAACAGAAATATTGAATCTTATAACGGTTCACAGATTCAAGATGAAACGCGGTTGAAAGTTAGACAATATTTGACGCCATCAACATTGAAGTCTGCATTGCAAAGGATTCTTCCCTTTCCTTGCAAAAAGAAGTATTCTGTGGTCATTTTGATGCCCCAAGCTAACCGCTGTCAAGAATTAAAGTCATACTTTTGGCACAGCAGCCAAAATGCGAAGGTCAGTGGCGAGTTCTTATCATATTGAATTATCATTACTTCTGTCTCCTTTTTTAATTCATGCTGTAAAGAGGTCAGAAGCATATGGCAGGACAAGATTCAGACCATGGCTGCAATTAAGCCGCCATCTATTATAGTACGGGCAGTTAATTGGCATATGTACCTTACTATATGATGGCCTTGTTATCTATGATTCTGGTTCTATGTCACTATAGTGTAGGCATTTGGCACCTATGTTACCGAAGAGTTAACAGCACTCCATTTTTTAGACATGGGGACCCCGTCCTACAACAAGGAAACGGGTGTTAGGACACCGCCTTCTAAACAGAAATATCTTTCTGAAGTGGAAAAACTGTCGAGTTTTATGAAGTTAAATAGAGGTGTTTCAGAAAGAGTATTGCTAAATAACAAATATTATTATCCAAAGTCCCTTTTGGTCTCTTCCTCCCTTCTTCCCTCTTACTCACATCAACCGTAGAACTTGCTTCTGTACAAAAGGACCCAGCTATAGTATCTAAAGCAAGTCACTTCATATCTCTGTCCGTCACCACCATGAACATCTATCTTGTTAAGCAGACCAAGGGTGTTAGTGTTTTTGTCGTTGAAGGAGTGCTTAATACGACCTAAAGAATCTAGTGTATATATATCTATACCATCTACTCTAATCTCCTGCTCCGTCCGTCCCAGTCTTTTGTTTCTCTGTGAGGGTATTTTAATCAAAGGTAAACAAATGATTAGAATGGAGGGAGTATATGATTCTTCTGCAGTTTTCAGGAAAAAGAAAAGAAGAATGTACATCACTAACGCAATTCTCATTTATTTCACAGTTCCTAATAGGCATAGCTGGTTTGACCATCGTTGCTGTCAGTATCTGGAAATACTCACGAAGTAACGTCAAATGAGAGGGAAATCAGCCTAACTGAAGGTCACATGGCCGGAAGAAGACTTTCAAATTTACTATTAAGGAGGCATATTAGATGTCATTGAATTCGGAGAAAGGCACACCTTATGATCATATTGCCAAAACAGGTTCTCTATTATTGTCTGAAAATTATAGGTGGGGCTATAAGTCGCTGAGATCCATAGCTATGCTAGATGAGATTGTCTCTTTAGTTTGTCTAGGCGGTATTTTCTGTCGATCGCAATTTGTTTTGCGTTTTTGTTCAGTTCTTGAGATAATAAACTCCTGACTTCATAGTTCAAGAAATGATCGGTACAGAGTTTTTGGGCTTCGATTTTGTTTAATTTTTACATTGTAAACAGGAAAAAAATTGGTCGTTTCTCTTCCGTTCATCTCTGTATTCATGTATATGAGTTATAGGCACTATATAATCATTGTCGTTTTTTTAAGGTGGGTAGTACTTTGGAAATGACTTTGCTAGATCGTCCCACGAAGTGAATGTGTTGGGTGGGTGAGTGTTTAACCACTTATCGGCCTTTTATTTAGGGTCGTGCTTTTTCACATACGAATTTTACTATTTCACATATGTTGCTCAATTGATTTTTTTTTTTTTTTTTTTTTGCATCCCCATTACCTTCACCTTCCTCCGGCAACCACTCCATCCGACCTTATTGTCTTACTCCGGTCGACCTGTGCTCCGGCATCATTTGTAGATGTCGATCTCAATTCACAGCGTTGCACACTTGTATTTTTTTTTTTGGCCACACTTGTATAGAAGGGTCAAAATGTATCAATTTAACGCCGTGAGTATACTCCGTGATCGAGTAGACCTCAATTGCACAGACACTATGAGTATGGTGTCGTATGCATATACTGCAAAGCAACTCACAAGCTGATGTCATCAATTTGTTGTAAACCACTATGAGATGATAGTGCGTAATATCTATCACCTATTCACCCGTATCATAAACCCTAATTGATAAATTTAACATATTTATTTAATTAATTTATAAACCCTAAGTAATTTCGACAAAACATATTAATAATTAGATAAGCAACTAAATTACTTCGCTAATTGAGAAATTGTGTTTCATTGTTCAATTTTTTTTGAGCAATTAGATTCAATTTTAAGGAAAAAGGTAGATCTAAGAGTTAATTTGTTTAGGTTTAGGAGAAATAGGTATGATATAGAAAATTAATGAAAAAGTGTACTGAAAAAGTAAAGTCTGTATGTGAAAGAGCTTATCATTTACGGGTTTGGGCCGGACCCGGGCCGGGCCTAACCTATAAAAATGTGTCCAGCGGGCTTAATTTTATGTCTGTACCCACTATAACGAGCCTATTACCGCTGTCCATATCCGCCTATTACTATTTGGCAGGCTTGTCCGCGGGCTTATGGAACTTAAAACTTAAATAGCTGCTATAATACATTAGAAAGAAAAAGGCTGTTACAAAAACTTAGGCCGAAATGTAAACTTTCACCAAATTATCATTATATTTTAGGACAAACTTAAAATTGTTTCTTATACAGAAACATCTTCCTGGTCCATATCTTCGCCTTCATCTTCATCTAAGCCAAATGCATCACCATAGCCAACCAAAAGTGAAGGACCTCCAAAGAAAAAAAATAATGAAAAACGTAGAATAACAAACAGTATTATATTTAACGCTTGTTGAAAAAAAATATATAAAAAAGTAATTTACCTAATAACAATTTTTCAGCTCGTAAGTCGTAACCAATCCTCGTAACAATTTTATAGTGAATGGGAATATCACAAGGCTAAGAGTGTTCTCGGGGACCCCATTACTATTCATGAGACCAACCTTCGCCTCAAAGACTCAAAGTTGAGATTGGGCATCTTCGCTTTGGGTAAGATTATTGGTTGTTTTGAGAAAAGACTTTGGTAAGTCTTGAGACAAGACTCACTTAAAACTACCAATAATCTATCAAAGTTTTAACAAAGTCTTAAGTTTGAGTTTGATGTGGGGGCTTAGTCATCACGCCTTATCAAACAATTATTTATACTCTAACTAACTAGCAAGTAGCAAGTAGAGGTCGAACCCAAAGGATGGTTTGTCAAATTACGATCAAATGCAAGCTAGTCATGTCTTAGTATCACAATTTTGAGTTGAGTTGGAAACTATACTACTATAACAATAATGTAAAGAGACGGAATAACAAAGCATGCAAATAAAAGTGAAGATGTAAACAATTGACTAAAGGCACTAGGGTGTCATGGGTTCATAGGGAAAACATGGTATGATCATAGTAATGAATCCAGTAAATGATTGTAGTTATGCTAGGGTCGAGTTCGTTTATATCTTACAACCCTTAGGAAGACCTACGTTTCGGAGTCGAGTTGGTTTATAGCTTACGACTCCTACAACGAATTCGTTCTACCTATTCAACAAATGCATGGTCTAACAAAACTCGAGTTGGTTTATATATGGAAATATTTTTGAAAAAGATTATCAGTTTTTTGCAGAGAAGAATCTAGGGTTCTTCGTTGCCCCAATAGAAGAAAGAAGAGGAGAATGATTGTTTTTTTGGGAACAGAAAAACCATGTGCTCTCAAATGAAGAGAGGAAAGCTCTCTCTAAATTTTTATGTGAAAAGGATTTATGAAAGGGTTATCTATTATGTTGTTTGTTTCTTGATTTGTGGTTTCAATTGTGGATTTTGTAGAAATGCTAAGTTGGTTTTGGTTGCGCAAAGTAGATTTGTGAACACGTGTCAACGTCCTTGTCCTTGAAGCCTGGAAAAGCCTTTCGGGGTCAGAATCAAAAGGCAAAGCTTTCCCGTATTTCCTAGGCATACACATGTACAAAATATTAGTCTCCCAGTGCCTCGGAAAGACAATAACAATCGCGCGACAAAGAAAGCACAACTAAAAAAACAAAAAAAAAAAACTAAAACAAATCCTAAAACTGTAATACTCATGGTTTGTAGCACTGGACACTCGGCCGAGTACAGGGTACTCGACCGAGTGCCCGTGTGGGTTGGTCTGTCAGTGTCCTGGAATCAAGGGACTCGAACGAGTGCGGAGCACTCGGTCGAGTGTCGCTTAATCGGTCGAGTTTCTTGTACTCGACCGAGTGTCCGGTTCGTGACGGCTTTTTGAGGGATTGATATATATTAGAACGAGAAGCAGTAAATCATTTTATTTTCTTTTAAAAACAAAACTCATACATCGATAACTGCTCCTCATTCTCTAACTTCAAGCCGCGGCGCGTCTTTGTCAATTGTTGGGGTTTTCGCATATCCTAGTATCGTAATCGTCGGGGTAAGTCCTTGATTTAGTCTTTTGGCCTATTGTATTGTAACCCTAATTCCTGATTGGGGGTTTTTGGGGATTTGTGTCTTATTTGCCTTATTGATTCGTTATAGGAAGAGACTTCGTAGAGTAAGCATTCTGATCATTTGCTTGTTACTAGATTGCTAGTTAAGGTAGGGTTTCCCTACTCAGTTTCCTGTAGAATTATATATTGTATGATGTGACAATCTTATGATGCATATTGTGATATGATTATATGTTGTGACGGTGTTGTGGTGGTTGATGATGGTGTTGGGCGTGGTTTAGATTGTGATTGTGATTTGTGAGCCACTGTGAGAGGTGGTCTCACCCCCATTATTCGCCTCCTGCGTTCTCTCAGCGCAAGGGAGATGTTCACATTAAGGGAGTTAGGTATTGTGGGTGGTTAGGTGGAGTGGTTGCGGTCCTCCACTGGCAGGGCTACACACTTTGGTGTGTAGTCGGTTACTTGGTGTGTGGTGT